>WNNJ02003057.1:0-23281 GCA_012934845.2 Pomphorhynchus laevis
TTATATATTTTACTTAAATAGGAAATAATTGATTAATTTTATAATACTAAAACATTTTCTTAAATTTGAGAGTAATTACATAATTCAAATGTATTTAATTCGATGTAGATATGATAATATGCAAAAATGGGAATATGACAGAATAATGAGGATCAATAGAACATCCGTTAGCTGTAACACTAACGAGAGCACATACTTTGAACTTCGCAGTAACACCAAAAAGCTATTAATTTTTCATAAAGTTTTATCAGGATAATTTGTGACAAACTTCCTTCAAAACGTTTCGTCATTACTTGGATTTTCAATTGTAATCCGTTATTAACAATTCAGATCAATAAGATCAGAAGGTTATAAAATCTAGCATGTTTTAAGCCAAGGTGTATTAAGTTGGAAGAATGAGGAATGAGTTGAAAGAATGGATCACACAACGTGATTTCGCAGCGGAAACCAACTACCTATTGCTGTTCTATATGTTTGCCTATAGAGATCAAAATTTAATTCAGAATAGCTATTCTCAAGAATAAAAGCCAAGCTATCGAGAACAAATTCTTACTTTTTATTATCAGCCTACATTGCTTTAAATGTTTACATCTTTCTGAAGGTATTAAAGGGTATGTCGGATTAAATTATGTTATGTTTATCTAAAAATTCTGATGAGCTTCTAATGTACGAATTTACTACTTTCTAAGGGTAATAGCATATTGTATAAACATTTTAAAGTTTGTTTTGTAACTGTTTCAATACAATTAACAATTGAACGTAGAAAACAGATCTCGATTTCTTATGAATTTTATATAACATGAAGTATTTACCGAAACTAAATTATTTATTTACTGAAATTGATTAATGTACATTTTATTTACTGAAACTGTTTATAAATAAACCATTTACTGTTTAAAAATAAACCATCTTTCTGTTTACATCAGAAAGAATAGCATTAATTGTAATAGTTGATAAACTATTTAAATTAAATAAATTATAATTTCTTTAATTATTTCTCTAAATTAATATATATTTTTGCGAAAAATACAAAACAATTATTTTGCAGAAACATGTATCTTATTTAAAATATATAATATATATAATATATTAATAATATATTATTTATATTAATAATACAAAATATGTAGTTTGGGTTTAAAATGATAAGAAATACGCACAGAATGTTACAATCGGCAAAAATGTATGTAACATAAACAAAAACAGATTATGTGATTCTAGTTATAAGATTGAAAAGTAAATATCAGTTTCAATTGAGAATCTAAAGACAAGTCGGAAAATCAAAACGAACAATAAGTGTATTTTGACGGTATATAACAGTATTTTGTCACAAAATAGGTTTATTAAAATTAATATTTAAATACATTTATTTTGTATTTGCCTCCAAATACCGTTTATTTAATTAATATTTAATTTGTATATATGTTCCAAAATAATGAAAATTTAATTAATAAAAAATTAATATTTAATTAATATTTTAATGTCCAAATTAATTATTTAATTAATAAAAA
Organism: Pomphorhynchus laevis; assembly: GCA_012934845.2. Classification (NCBI taxonomy): domain Eukaryota; kingdom Metazoa; phylum Acanthocephala; class Palaeacanthocephala; order Echinorhynchida; family Pomphorhynchidae; genus Pomphorhynchus; species Pomphorhynchus laevis. The sequence goes on from WNNJ02003057.1 coordinate 1,512, forward strand.
TTACAAGAACAAAATCAAATTTACCGTATATAAAACAGAAATGCTTATAAATTGAATAAGGCTGTACATGCAAATAAATTTAACCAATCCAAAACTAGTGACCAGCGAGCATCGTCCATCACTACATTATAAAGACTTTAGATATGAGAGAAAATTAGTTTAACTGACCGGATAAGTTTAGGAACGCATGAAATATTTTGAATCATACTTGTAAAAGGACTCGCTACACTTGCTTCAGTTGTTGACAAGCTGATTCCCGTATCTGCTGACTTCAATGCTCCGCAATCGTTTGCTCCATCACCGCACATTATCACCGAGTACCTTTCAAATAAACACACCAACTATAAAAAAATTTAAAGTAAAAACGCATTGGCAGTAAAATTAATTTATTAATTAATTAATTTATCGGATTTTGGGCATTCCGAATATAGTAAATACCATAGATATATTAAATAAGATAGATATCAAAGTGCAAACAAATTAATTAAGCAAATTTTTGACATGGTAAACGCCAAAAATGATAGACCACTACACGCTGAACATTTGCTCGTGTAAACAACCTGACCCTAAATGTTTACAGAGTGATGTTGCCACTGTCGAATATCGAGAATTTGTGAATATACTACTCTTTCGCTTACATATTGTACAAACTGCGCCTCGACATTACATTTTTAAAAATTTTACTCTTCTTATATCTAAATCATAAAATTATAAAAATTAAATTTATTTAGAAGTAATTTGATAAAAATAAATTACTCAAAGATCGACTTGACTTCATGCTATGTTGGGTGGAGAAATATGTATAAAACCTGTTCTTCTTGCTTACATACTGTGTTATAAAAATTCGTTTCATACTGTGTTAAAAAATTCATTTTAAATTCATAATCTATTCAAAAATAAGATTTAAGACTTAAGGGTTAATTCAAAGACCCTTAATACTTAAAGTTTAATATAAAGACAATTTAAGTTTAACAAAAAAATATTTAAAAAATCTGAAATGTCTTTCGAATTTTTCAAAACATATTTTAAAGAAAAACACGCGTAAAATGCATTTTAATGCATATAATTTTGTAGGAGAGTACTTACCCGATGTTTTTTAAAGATTCAACGAGTTGTTGCTTTTGTTCGGGAAGCATTCGTGCGAAAATTGCACAACGTACTAGTACCTAATTAGAAAAACAATTGATTCAGAACAATTATTTTATAAATAATAAATCCATTAAGAAATATTGAGATATAAAGATACATAGCAATATACATACGTGTATCCAACATAATATTATAAAATGTGCGATATAAAAGGTGTATTCAAGTAGTCAGATAATACATTAAATACATTTAATAATCTCTCTCTATATTAAGGCTTTGTACTGTGCCTTTTTATGCAAAATCTTAAAGCAACTGTTTTTAACGATAGAAACGAAAATTTTACCATTTCGTAAAAGTCAGGATATTCGTCTTTCAGTAGCGAGAATACAGGACCTTCCAAAGCAAAGCACAAGTTTGAATACTCTTTAATCTCCAAAATAACATCGTCCTGATAATAAAAGCAAATGCCTGAAATGTTGCCAAAATGATATTATTGCTTAAAATTAATTAAATATACAAAAATAGTTTGAATAAAATCAACGTTTGTTTACCAACCAGCAATAGAGAAATTTATACACTAAACATTTCAAAATTGGAATGCGATGATTATAATAATTGATACATTTATTGTACAGAACCTGCGCTTTCCTAAATTTTATACAATTGTTTACAGAGGTAGAACGCGACAGTATAGTGTTGAGAGTATTCCATTTAGATTTCGAGTAAGAAGAAGATAGAAGCTTGTTCTTCCAACAGAGCAAAGACGTACTACGCAAGAGGGAACGGTGAAATCTACAATGAGCTAGTTGATGAAAATATCAATTGGGATATTAATCATATTAATTATATCAATGGGGATATTAATTTTAATCAGTTGATTATTTAATTAATCTATCTTACTTTCGGTAGAAATTCTTAAATTAAATACACAATCTCTGCAATTTACAATAATTATATCAGATAACTGAGTCGAATAACTCAAAAAATGATAAATAATAACCAAATGTAAAAACAAAATTTTTAATATTAAAAATAAATGTTTATAAATTGACCAATAATATACGATGTATCCGAAAATAAAAAAGAAATTTAATTAATTATAATTATAAATATAATTATAATTAATAAATTATAGTTAATTATAATTATAATAAATTAAATTCTTTGGAAAATAATAAAGAAATTTAATTTATTATAATTTATAATATCAAGCTTCATGAAACGAAGGTGTGTTCTAAATGAACGACGTAGAATACATTTGAACGCATACAGTCGAAGTCAAGCAATTGTGAATAGTAGAATCGGCGGGGAGTAAACAGGTGATATAGAAGAATATTGTCGAGTATAGAAGAAAGTTCAGAATCAAAGAAATTGTGAATTATATAATATTATGATCTTAAGACTTCAGTCATAAAGTTATATAAATATAAAAATAAAATATTAGACTCTATTTATATAAACATGTAATTAAAAATAGAATAAAAGATAATAAGTAGTTACCACTAAACAGATTAGCAAAAAAAACAATTTGTACAAAAGAAAACAAGATTTTTATGACGGAGTAGCTAACATAAAAATTAATTTGTTTTGTTGATCAAACTCAAAAATTAAAAAAATTAATAAATCGAAAGAAGTTATTTTTAATAAAAATAAATATATTTATAGAATGTATAAAAATTACTAAATGAGAAAAGAACAAAAGCATTAAGATCAAACAACTTTGAAAACAAGTTACTTCCAGTAAAAATCTAATGGTAGCAAGCAAAATAGTTATAACTTAAAGTCAACACTTACATTTGGTATTCTGTCATCTTGGGTTGCCGTAGAAAATTCAAATGCAGCCCATTTAAGTTGTAACTTGCTATGCTCATCAATAGTAATTGTACAAAGACGAACTTCAGAATCTATGAGTTTACAATTTCTGGCAACGCTAATCGACGTAAGTAGATTATCACCTTAATTTAAGAATATATTTTCTAAAACTATTAAACACAAACAAACCCGATTGCAGGAAAACTTAATCAAAACAAAATTTATGTATAAATTATCTGATGACGATTGGTTGTATTCATATTAAATTTACTAAAGTTTATCTTTTAATGATAAAGAGGCGATCGAGGGATACCGAATTATATATGTGAATGATAATTATTCACTCTTATCCTACATATTAAATCAAAACAATTAAATAATTGAAATAATTAATAAAATTATTAAATTTAAATCTAATAATTTAAGTATTAGATAAAATCAAAACATTAAATTAAATTTTATTAAATAAAAACATCTTTTATTTTTCATATTATATTTTATTAATTTAACATTAAATTAATAATTTAATGTTAAAAATTATTTAATGTTAATATTATTAATAATTTATTAATAATTATCATTATAAATTTAATAAAATTAAAACATTAATAAACGTCAAAATATTTAAATTTTAATAAAATAAGTCACTAAAAATGCGATCATAGCACGGCGATTAAATATTGATTTCGTGATGTAATTTTAAGATGTGATTATAAATAACATCGTTAGAGCTCGGTTAACACAACAATATAATAATATTTATTAATATTATTATGTTATTTATTAAATTATAATATATATCATTAAATATATTATTAAATAATATTATAATATAATTTAATATTGATAAACTAAAAATATATACTCGATAAATAATAATTGCGAATGGGTCGCCCTGTGTTAAACCCTCCTCGGAAAGCAGGTTGTCGCTACTGTGTGCTAAGACTGAAGGCTTCTGGTACAGATTATGTATAACGAACGACAAAGATGAGCATATAAATTTAAGGTTATGGAGAGCGGCTTGCCTAAGGTTAAAGGTTTTTTTGAAACTCTAGCTTACACAAAATTTATCTGCCCTATATATAAGTGATTTTGGTGTATTGAATCTAATAGATTTAAGACAAACAAAATAACTACATACAGTTTTAGCATTCGTCAACTGTTTCCAAAAAAGTTATATAACTGATAGAGCAAGTACAATTGACGTGATATTATATCTAGCAGATAACCTTTTCAAATTTCTAATATTAAAGCAATATATAGGGTAATTTCCTAGAAACGTAAAAACTACTCGTATACCTAAAACAATTTCTCAGTTGATAAATTTAAAGCTGGTATTTGTATTCAATCACTTATCAAGTATATTCGTTTCAAATTTAAATATCTATTTGTTTATATTTTTAGTCTTATTGCTATGGATTAAAATGAAACTATAATTATGTATATTGAAATTACTGTATGAAATAAAATTACGTAATGTAAACTGATAGATTAGCATTTTTAATTTGGACAATTCATATAATCAAAATTATATGTGATAATGTATCATGTTATAATTTAATAATTAATATTATTATATACAATATATTTTTTAATGAGAGACATTTATTTTTGAAAAATAAACACTAAATAATACAGTCGAAATAAGTTACAAACAAGTGGATCAATTAGACCTTTTATGACGGGCCGTTTTCGGCTAGACAATGGGGTAAGCATGTTCAAGGTAATCTCAAGTCCTTCAGTGTGAGGTTGTATACGCTACGTCGTAGATACAGGACGGGGCTGGGCAGTTCTGTGATGATCGTGCCCCGCGAATACATCGTGAAATCATACGACAAAATGCCATTCTAAGGCACGATCGAATCTTCTATATTTGTTGTGAATATTGAGCCCCGTTTTTTAGAATAAAAAATATATTTTTACAATATTTTTTAATATATTTTCGAAAAGACAGGTTGAACGACCTATTTAACAAAATGTATCTTATCGCACAAATATACATCGACGCAACTTGTGCTAACGCTAGACTGATTTTTAAACAAATAATAGCACTAGATCCAGCATAAGATGCCTGCAATTTTTTAATTTTGCAAATTATCTCTGATTGAGAATTTTCATAATTTTTTATTAAGAATTTTATTATTCTTAATAAATTACCTGTACACATAATTTGCTTAAGATTCGCAACCCTAAGAGATTGAATTACCGGAGGAGTTTCTTCCTTTAGTTTGTTTTCCAAAACTATCAGACCCAAAAAATCAAGATCAGTTTCTAATTGGTTTCTAAAATAAAGTTTATACAAAAATATAACTCTCAATATTTAATACATAGACGTAATAATAAACGGTCGCTCTCAGAGAGCGATAAATTTAAGAAATTACGAAAAAATGAAATTAAATTTTTTTTATTTTTAGTTTTTAAAAATAAAAAATATTTTTTATATATCATTTGAATTAATTGTTTGATTCATAAAAGTTTGCTATATTTGAAAAATCTCTTTGTACTACAAGCTTTTGTTTTTGAACAAAATCGTGTTTAAAGACAAGCAGATACCGGCGTATCATTAAGTGCATACACAAACATTTTAAATTTGATTATAAAGTAATTTCTGACTGGAAATGGCTTTCGAAATTCAACTATTTAAAATATCTCTATATTTTTTAATATTACAATATAAAGCTCATATTTTAGCTCATATTCTTCAGAATTTTCTAAAGATGCTAACAGAAGTTAGCGAAATATCGAAAATAATTTCTTCTTTCCTTTGATCCAGCTCCAATAATTATTTATCAATAATGGATCAGTATCAACTATTTAAAAGTAATTTTCTGAAGATGCTAATAGTAGTTTGCGAAATATCGAAAATAATTTCTTCTTTCCTTTGATCCAGCTCTAATAATTATTTATCAATACTGGATCAGTATCAACTATTTAAAAACAACTTTATCCGATGATGATCGAGAATAAATTAAAAAAAAGATTTTAATGTTTAAAAATATTAATTTCTTTCTTATTTTGTAAATTAATAAGAAAGAAAGTGAGCAACAATACTTCTAGTCTAAAAATTTACAATATTTCGACAACTTCAGCTACAGTAAAATAAAACTAATAGTTTTATAATAGTTTTAATTAATCAAATCAGATAACTGATTTGATTAATACAAGATTTGATAAAATACAAGATTTTATTCAATTAGTAACGATAATATAACGATATTAAATATATATAACGATATATAACGATAACATTTATTATTAAAATTTAGAAAAGTCCATTTTTATGAATTGACTAATAAATATATACGATGTGTAAGGAACAGAGGTAATCATGATGAACTGTTATGTTATCCGGTTTCTTAAATTTTAAGACACGTACACTATTAATAATAAATAATAGATGAAATGGTAGAATAATGAAATATTAATAAAATAATAGATAGCATTGCATTTCAAGAGAAGTGCAATGCTATCATTTTTCGGAATGGTGTTGCTTGATAGACTGGAATTTGATTCATGACTTTCAGTCACCATGTCCCTTCTAGACGACCACTTCAGTATCAAAATGTTGAAGTACTCGGCAACACTCATCAGTAGAATGAAGTTCTTACTGGTCGTTTCGGTTGCCTGTGTGACATTGTGAATTAAGGCGTTTATTTTTGGTATGTATCATGTTCATGCAAAAATATGTTTCTTGTAGTTTAATAAAGTAGTCTAATCAAATTAATAGTAGTTTTAATTGATGTTAATTTAATGTTCATATCTTGATATATACCATCTTTATCCTTAATATTGGTTTTATTAAGAATAAGACTACCTGGATAAATTTGTTCACTTATCGAATAAATGTATTATATTTTTAATGTATTATATTTTATATTATATGGTATGCATGAATGCTCATGCAAAAATATGTTTCTTGTAAATTTAAATATGTCATCTTTACGATATAAATTAATAGTAGTTTTATTTAATGTTAATTTAATGTTCATATCTAGATATACACCTTCTTTATCATTAATATTGGTTTTATTAAGAATAAGGCTACCTGGATAAATTTATTCATTTATCCGGGTAGCATTATTTATAATATTTATAATAATTTATTTTATAAATTATAATAAATATTGTTTATATTATGTATTATATTATTATTTTATATTATAATATATATTATTATAATTCTAATTTATTTATTTTATTTATATTTATATTTATTAATATTTATATTTTAATTATAAATATCAAAATAATCTATAGATAATTTGCTGATAATCGGTTGATCTTTAAATTAAAAACATTAAAACCAAAAAATTATCGTACCTTTCAAGTCTTAAAAGTCTATGAAAATTGCCAGTTAACCTTTTTTTCGCAATACCAATCACTCTGTATCCATCTTTTGTGTACTTATTCAACACGTTGGACAATTCCATAGGCACTAAATATGGAAGCCAGCGATCTTTATGAGTTCAAATAAAACTTAAATCTAACGAAGATTGTTGCTTTAAAAATAAATAAAAACGTAATTATATAAAATTGTATAAAATAAATAGATTTTTCAAATGACAAAACAAAAATATTAAAATTTAAATTAAAAAATTTCAAAAGTATTTTCTATCTGAGAAATTTTAAATTATGATAAAAATTATGTAAAAAAATCTTAAGGGTAATAAAATTTTAGATTACAACTCGTTTTTTATGTGAGTACAGGTAAAACACAAATATCAATTGACTGTAATATATCAAGTATTGTATATATAACAATATACATAAAGTACAATAATATTAATTATCTTGACAAATTTGAATTTTACAAAAATGTATAAAGTGAACATACCAGTTGCTAGATTGCAGAGAGATACTATCTTCTCAGGTGATCCTTTACAAATAAAATCATATTTTGAATTGTTGGAATTTCGAATTATAACGGACATTCGCTGCATGTTAGAAGAAAAAGGAAATGATTTCAGAATCGCCAGTTCGTATTTCTAAATATATTAAAACAAAATCTTGATAAAGCGTTTCACATTTGAAATTAAAAATTGCCGTGAGATGCAGATAAAAAGTATTACATCCAAATACCAAGAAAAATACGAAGGAAAGTTTTTAGTAACACTAACAAATATATAATATTTTTTATAATATATTGATTACATATACTTAAATTATTTAAAAAGATTACAATTTCTTAATCGAGATATAACGACATTAAAAGGATACCAAGTTAATAAATGTACATAGCTGGGTCTAAACAAATTTTACTTCCTAAAATTATAAGTTTATAATATTAACATTTAGAGGCCAATAAATATAAACTATGTATACGTGTATATATGTAGTATATTTACTTATAAACATGAATCATATTAAAATAAAACGTTTCCAAAAATTATTCTAGTTTAACCCCGGGTTTATAACAATTATTAGTTATTTTTTATTATAAAATATTTTTTTAAGCTTCATCGTTTTTCAAATACAAGTTTATTAAATTACAATACAAGTTTATTATATAAGAATAAACTATATATTTCTATATATTTCTTATAATACAAGATTATTATATTTAGTTGATAATTTTACAGTTGCATGTATACATTTCCCTAACAATTAGCAACTGGGTTGATATTTAGTTGAGTTAACTTGTAGCAAAATATATTTTGCTACAACAAGATCGATTTTTTGAATATTCCCTCTTGTATGTCTCATATACCATCTGAACATTTTTAACATCAAAATGTTCAAACAAAACTATGTTCGTATCTGAGGTAAAATTTACATATAAGCTAAATATAACTAGGTATATATAATCTAAATGAGTAAAATATCATGATCTATTTACTGTGTAAATTGCAATTTTAACACAAATTCTTAGTTTTCTTGAAATTATTATTTTTTGCTAGATAACAAAATGATGTTCGCATTTTGTTTTACTTACTTGATCAGGAGATTTAACCACAGTAGGGACAATATTTTCGAAAAGTTGATCCTCCTCAACATCGGGAACAAAAAGATTCCATCCAGTAAATTCGAACATCTTCAAATCAATTGGGTCACCAGCCAAATCTGTGTGAATTCGTGTAAGATTATGGCAGGTGGCCATGGAAGAAATCATGTCAAAATGATTTGGAATTTCGTTTATATTGCTAATGGGTACAGAAAACGACGGCAAAGATTCACCACTTTCAATTGGTCTAAAATTTTATCAATACCTATTATAACATACACGCGAACTATTCAAATAATAAAATGGTTCTTTATGGTTTCATGCCATTTTTGATATTTAATGCCGTTTTTAAAAAATATAAAAATGAGAAAGAAAAAATGCAAATAATATAAAGAAGAAATATACTAATTTAAATAAGGCTAAAAAATATTTAATCATACGAGAAGACGGAAAAATTAAAAAATGGTTGAACTGTTTTCTCTTAATTGAATTCTTTTTTAAACATAAATTCAACCAGATAACCTTCCAAAATCTTATTATTAGTTCGATATTCAGACTTCAACTGATTTTTGAAGTGACACAATTAATTTTCAATATTTCAGGTATGAACAATATGATCATCTTGTGAAACAAAATTATAAGAATGGTTAAAACTTCAATGTTCAAAGTTGCCATTATCTCCTAGTCGTGCATACTACCTCAACTTATAACTAAAGTCCTTGGAGCTAAAAATGTTTCTATAATGGGTATTAAAGTCTAAGCAGTCCTATCTGGCACTGGAATTTGGCTACATTTTCTGATTACTCAATTAATAAGGCAAATGACTACTGTGCATCTACATGGGCCGCCATCTACATGGCGGCCTAAATTATACTATCGTATAAAAATAAAGACTCATCTATTTCAACCCTTAGACAAGTCATTGGCATTTATATCTTCTAGCCTTAAATTATAGTAAAAAAACGTACCTCATGGCAAACGATACAACACATTAAACAGCATTATGCAAAAGTATTTTTATTAAATCGTATGTAGAAATATGTAGAATTCTGCATATCATCCTAGGACCACAAACAAAAACAGCAGGATATCTTCAAGGGATTTCTCATAATAAGGGGGATATTATAACTTTTCAAAAACGGCATGAAATATCAAAAAATGGCATTAAATGTCAAAAACGGTATGAAATACCAAACGACATGAAATCATAAGGAACCGATAAAATGACATTCTTTCAAGTACTTAATTTTAAAGTAATTGGTTCACGACATTAGTTGGTAATGTCGACGTATAAAACTACAAATAATTAAAATGTTTAACTATAGAGGAATGCTAATATTGAAAGAGGCAAAGTAAAGGAAAACAAAAACTGTTTAATACAATTTGTAACATTTTCGAAAATTACATTTTCGAACGCTTGAGTTCATGGACTAAAAAAAGCTCAAGCTTCTTTGAAAAACTATTTGTCTTACGCAAAGTAACGATTATTTTGATTTTATATTAATAGATAAATGTCAAAACAAACTAACACTGAAGACCATATGCAAACTCGGTTCAACAGTAAGAGAGAAATATCAGTGTTGTTGTATGTGCCGCTAAATATAGCGGTTAAATGTACCCAAATCAAGTACCTTTTAATGGTCTATAAAAGTAAGGGTTAATAATAAACTCGATAATAATATTATGCATATATTTATTAATATGTGCATAATAAAGTATAATAATAAGATAATATTTATTTACTTCATTGCCTCTCGGCATTGATATAATAGTCAACAGATTATTACATGAATGTGCATAAATAAAGAAAACAAAGGATTTAATAATTAAAACGAGTATACTAGGAAGAAGTATCAAATCTTGATTGCATCAACAAATAATATCGTTAAAATGTAATTCGCCTAATTTGAAATCTGTTTATTTTTTCAATTTGTAAGACTGTACATGTGAATACGTGTTGAGTAGATGACATTTTCCATTTCGCAGAAGGCATACATTTAAATTTGATTTTTCGTGCAATATGAACACGATAAGAATGTACATGTGAATACGTGTTTGTTGAAGTTTTTTGAATCTACATTTTAAATATATTTGAATCTGGTAAAGTATAATAATGGAAATGGTAATATAAATAATGTATTTTAAAAAATTTAAATTGTTCCAATATAGTAATCATATTTTAAATAAATTCTTTAAATTGATATATTAAAATAATCTTTATATTTTCAATAGTACACAAATATTTCAAATAATATAAAAAAATGGTTTTTAGTTAAAACTTTTTTAATATTTAATGGAAAATCAGAATTTAAATTATTCACAAAAATAAAATGGTTGCAAACAATCATTTGATTAAATTCTATTACTGACACTATGTACGTATACACAAAAACGTTCAGTTTTTGGAATTTAAGCAAATACGCAAATATTTTCGAATGAAATATTTCAACTATTCTATGAACTATCATTAACGATACGACCCTATTAATTTCACACAATCTTTAGAATCACACTTTAAATTAGAATACATTCTAAACAATCTTACGGATGGTTGCAGACAAGTACACATCGAAGGTCAAGTCCATCTTCCGTTAAAGTTCCTGTCTAAACTCAAATAAAATACAATATTTTATGAGCTACTGTGTACCTCTGGCTAAAAACAAATCCAGATATATAATATCGCTTGTTTATAAAATATAAAATTAAAAAACAGATTATAATAATATTAAATATAAAATACTAAAATATAAAATTAAAAAACACATTATAATATAAAAAAATAAAATATCTTGTTTATAAACACATTAATATAAATTAAAATTATTATAATATTATATTTTAACTCTTGGTTACGTAATATCAAAGACGCCTAGCCCCCAATTGAGCGTTTCGACCTTAGTCTACTCATCACTACAGGGTGGGCTCATCAGTGTTACCATGTGGCTACACAACTTCGACAGTACTTTATCCTCAGTAAACCACTGAAAGGATTCACTTAGTGCACGCTCCCCCACCGGTGACCAGCTTTACATCTCGTATGGTTTGCGTAAGCGGTGACTTCTTACTCCTAAAGTAAGAAGCCACTTTCTTACTCCTTGGGGGCTAAGCGTCTGTGATAGGCGCATTCCGGGTAAAGCTTCTTGACGAAATTTGTAAAAAGCATGCAGGTTTATACTTTCCTGTTCGTGTAAATAAGAAAAAGTTGTATTAAAATTCTTTCGTATACAATATTATATTATTTATATTATTATATTATATTAAATGTATTTCAAACAATGAAAAAATAAAAATATACGCTTTATACGCAATAATTATACGCATATTTATTTAATTCAAATTATATGTTTTGCAGGCATATAATACCATTCTATTTATTTAATTTAACTCGTATGCTTATGATAATGGATAAATATACTGCTATTTAAGAACAATTGTTAATAAGCTCCGAATTAAGGAATGCGTCAGCGATATATCCAACATGCCAGCTATTTAAAATACGGCTAGTTCAGGTTTGAAAAGCAAAGAACGAAATGTTAATATAATGTTTTTCTGGAAATGAAAATTTGCAAATAATTAAAAAAATTCTGGATATCTGGAACTGATATTTATTGCGTATTTCGTTTAACATACGAGGTAAAATTTTTGTGAATTTATTCAGCTGAAGCAAATTATAAACTCAATTCAAGCAAATTAACAGCTCAAATTATGCGATTATGTCAGTGACAAAATGAAATCTATTTGAAAAACCGATTAAGTCTAAGTGAGTAAAATTATTTATATACGCGTTTTAAATGCGTAAAACATGCATTTTTATGCTTCTCTATAAAACAGTTAAAATTAATTGCATAAGAACACTAACCTTATCAAATACAACAGTGTCCACTGTCCCTGATGTATTTATTAAATTCGGCGAAATACAATATATTTTTTCCTTTTTAAGTCTTCGTTGGGCATATATAATACCAGTTAGGAGAGCAGCTGGCAGTGCTGGAGGAACGCATATTGTTATGACATCAAGACATCTTTTTATTATAGTGGACACCTCATCTTTGTTTATAATCTAAACATAATCACGAGCTACATCGGACTTAAATTAAATTAGAAATTAAATTTATTGAAATTTTAGCGAAAAAAAGCTAAAATTAAAAAATTAAGATTTCAAATCAAAAATTTATATTGAATACTTTGTTGTAAGCATCATGATTCTAAGATCTTAAATAGAATATTTAAGAAATTTAGTTTTAACCTCACAATTTACAAAATACTTCAGAATTTAACTTTAACTCGATCTGTAACATTTTATTCATTATAACTTAATCACGTAATAACTTACACACGTTTCGTATGATGAAGTAATTTGGCCAGCAACCGAATCGACTCGTGAAACAGATATTTGAGAGTTTAAATTTTATTATCAAAACCTTGTGGATAAACAAAATAAATTAACTTTATTATAAGTAATGCTAATATTGTTAGTACTACGGATGGCCATGCAGCTGTATCAAACACTCTTAAAAAGAAAGATTGAAGTGTGTATACCATGCAGACTAATTAAGCGATCACATTTGGCAATGTAATTAAGCAATCTAATTAGGCAATATAATTAAGGGATCTTATAATGCGACCTAATAAGGCGATCTAATTAATCGATATTTTTAAGGGATCTAATAATAAGGCAATATAATAAAGAGATATCCACGTTAGTCAAGGTAGAGTAATAATTCTAGGTGTACATATTTATAGCGAATATTAAGTACCATCGTATCAGCCGGTGGACGAATATTAAACCATCAGCATTCGTCAGCCGAATATTAAACCATCAACATTCGTCAGCCGAATATTAAACCATCGTATCAGCCGGTGGACGAAACTTATTGGATATGATTGCCATAGATTTTATAAATCGTTTGCTTATTCGTTTTTGATAGTATCGTTTCAATAGAATAGGATACACGTCATGAGATAAGTTAAAAGAATTGGCACACTTATGTCGAAAGTGTCAGTTATAATTGAGAAAAAAATTTCTGAAGGAAGAAGCTGTTCCAATATGATAAAGATTTTAACTCTTCCTCATCTGCAGAAATTAAATACAAGTTCTCTAAGTGAATGTGTATGACGATATTATAAAGAAGACAATATTTCACAAAGATGGCAAGATCCGAAGACAAACAATCAATTAAATGGATTAATAAAATCCATAAAACTGAGACAATTTTACTAAGACAATTATTTTACTAAAACAAATGATCATCTAATGGACTAGATAAAGATATATGATGTTTAATTATGGCTACAAAGAATACCAATAGCCAGAAAAGTTGATGACGAGATAATATACTCAGATATTTATTGTATTCGTTACTATCTAGCATTAAATGGATTCACCAGGTGACAGAATAAATTGGCACATAGCATTCATTTTTTATGTGAAATAACAATAAACGGACACAACACAGTAAGGAACTTACATCGACAAAAAATACTTTCATCGGTAAAAAACATCGGTAAGAAACACAAAAACAACAAAGGGTTATGATTCAATTCAGAAAGATTTGAACGAGCATTTATCGACGATTGCTTATTCAAACATCTACTAAAATGTCAACATATACGAAAAAAATGTCATCAAATTATATAAACTAATCTTAATCGACGATGGACCCCAAACGTCGTTTGAATATCATCCTTGTACAGACCATGAGTCAAAGGTAATGACATAGTAATCCTGATTGTCCTCCGTGGAATTGGACTGCACATAGAGTTTTGCATTAGTTACGCATTAGTCACGAACATGCAATTTATTATCAGAAAATTTAAGTGATGCGAAATAGTCTATATCTTTAGTTTCATTTATCATTTTTAATCGGACAAAATTAAAAAATTACGGGATTTTATAATTTGCTAGCCAGTAATATAGACATTTCAGAAAGCTTCAATGTTTAAAATTATAAATTATTCATAAAAATAAAAATATTGTTATATAAACAAAAATATTAGCAAATACATTTTAATGTAATTATAAAAGAGCCATTAATAAAATTGTTTATCATGAAACATTCAAACAGAAAATAAACATTTATCTGAACGCTTAATTTTGTTAAAAGTGAAAGGTTCAATAATATATTTTAATGTTTACATATTGGTCTATTCACAAAAACAAATCTAAATGTTGAATTATTGAACAATTCAACATTTAGATAAAAATAATTCATAATGCGAAATATCATAGATTTTCGTAGTTATGATGTCGTTCTGAACGCTTCACTTTTTAATGTACAAAATCTTATTTCGAACCTGACAACATAAACTTGTTATGTGAAGCGTTCAGTTAATTTCAGTATAAAGTTAAGCGTTCATAATGCGAAATATCATAGATTTTCGTAGTTATGATGTTTATATTGAGCACTGTTCTAAACTGCTTGGTGATGTGTATCTGCATTAAACTGTATTCATTGTGTACCAACAATTCAAGCAACTTCTTAAATCAATTTAAATAATATTTAAAATTACAGAGCCTTTAATTTTTTCATTGTTTCAAGTGTCATTAAGAACAACCAAAACACAAACATACCTTTAAAATCAAGGTGTACAACATTCCAAAAATCGCAATAACGGCGAGAGATTTGATATATCTAGTTACGTCTGCTTCGTATTCGTAAAGTACTGGTTTCGGAAACAGTATGTTGCGAATAAGTTCACCACGAAGTGTATTAAAACCTAGACGAATAAAACATATCATCAAATTAAATTTTAATATTAATTTTATAATTTAAATTCTAATATTAATTTTTTAATTAATTAATAATTATATTTAATTATTATAAATTATTATTTATTGGTAGAACGTATTAAAAACTCATGACATTTGTGCCGAACAAAACAATTCAGCAAATAAACTTTATGATTGAAAAGTTACTATTAATTGTGTAAAAATAGCGATGATCTTGTAAAAAATTATACAAGATTTAATCATAAAATAATTTAATTATAAAATTAGATATTCATATTATTTCAATAACATTTTGCAAAAACTTACCGGTTCGAATAACTACGGCGCGAACCAATCCTCCACTTATAAATCGTGTTTGAATGACTGATGTCCCACTGAACAGTACGTGCCTATAATGCTCTGTCGTGTCGAAAATTGTTTCATTACTAAATACATCGGACGTGATCGATGTTTTGGTTACAGGCACACTTTCACCTAAAACAGATAAGTTAATTAGATTTTGAAATACAAATAATTATACCAGTGTATGAATTCTACCTGTAAGCTTGCTTTCGTCCATCAAAACATTTCCATCTAGAAGTACCGCATCACAAGGCATCGACGTTTGCCCAGATACAATAATAACATCACCAGGAACAAGCTCTTCGATTTTAGTGTATTGTTTAACTAAATAACATTAAATTAGATATTAAATTTTAATAAATTACAATTAATTATTTTGTTGTATCGATCACTCCATTATAGACTTGCGAAATAAAGTTTGAATCGTTTTTATTGGAGCTTTCGACCAAACGGTCTTTGTCAACAGATAAAAAATCAAACAGAATTAATCTGTTGACAAGGACCAACATTATCTGTTGACAAGGACCGTTTGGTCGAAAGCTCTAATAAAAACGATTCAAACTTTATTTCGCAAGTCTATAATGAGTGATCGATACAACAATCTAATCAAAGACTTGCACGCAACTATGTCTAATTAATTATTTATTATATTTAATCAATTTACTAATAAAATTATAATATTAATATAGATAATATTTTATGTCATCTCATAAGTAATTAATGATGTGATGTGATTAAGATATGTGATAAACTAAAAAATATGTTCTAAAAGATATATTAGCGACACTGAGATTTTCTATGGTGAACGACAATGTACGCAATTTTCGGTGTTTGTATTCGGTCTAAGGAGGAGAAATAATCCTTAAGAAACGAACAACTAAATAATAATTTAAGAATCCATAAAGAAAATACATCATTGTTATTTTCATATGTCAATAGATCAATGATTTTGAAAATTTAAAAACTCGCGTTTAAAACTCTTTTACAAAGGAAATTATAAATTGTTTATAAATAAAAAAAATAAAAAATATATTAACGTAAATAAATAAAATAATTATTTTAATTAATAATTATTAATAATTATTAATTAATAAATAATAATTAATTAATAATTAATTAATAAAATAATTATTTTATTTTAAAAATAAAATACTTTCCAGCAAAAATGTAAAAATCTTTTATAAAAAAGGTTGATGAACTACGGATTAGCTCTTCACTCTTTCAACTAAGTGAAAAAGTGAAGCTCCACTCTTTTAGAAGAACACACCTGAGAGTACGTTCAAACAGTCCACGTGTGTTTTGTAGATTTGGGGAAGGCCTTCTACTGAGTACCATGAGATGGGTTGAGGGATGCACTTAAAGATTACAAAGTTCAATACTACCTCCGTGTAGCTGTGACATATTTGTAAGAACTAAGTTGTGCTTGTGCTTTAGGTATGAAGTATGAG
Source organism: Pomphorhynchus laevis (assembly GCA_012934845.2). NCBI lineage: Eukaryota > Metazoa > Acanthocephala > Palaeacanthocephala > Echinorhynchida > Pomphorhynchidae > Pomphorhynchus > Pomphorhynchus laevis. The sequence goes on from WNNJ02003057.1 coordinate 18,874, forward strand.
TCGTCTCCTGTAGGTGTTGAACTTCATCAGGGCTGTTCATTGTTTCCACTTTTGTTATTTGTTTCCATGAAAAATTTCGAGACGGGTCGTTTTGTCGGTGTGGTCGTCAGTTTTTTTTCGTTTGTTATTCGAAGACGATATTGTATTGATGGGTTCCAAAACTGATGACCTACAATGCTTACTGGATGGATTTACAGCAAAACGACAAGTGGTTGTTGGTACGGAAGTTAGCAAATCTAAAATTGTCTTGATGTGCTCTGCTCGGAACAAGGTAACATTGTTGATACGAAGTGGTGATAACGTCTTACCCGATGTTAAAGAGTTCAAGAACTTGGGCGTTTTGTTTTCCAGTGATGATGGAATAATAGAGAGATTGCGAGACGAATCTGTGCAACTAACGCAGTAATTGTTTTTTTGAGTCATGACCGAAATAATTAGATCATGAAAACCAAATGAAATTCCTTTTTGGTGTGGGCGACTTTATCCTTGGAGATAAAGTTCGAAGTTTCGTTATCAGCGAAAATCTTAAAGAAAAGTCGCTGCTCCTTTACGTTAAAGAAAGTTAGCTAAGGTGGCCAGGCAACGTTATGAGAATGTCTTGCTTGTGAATTGTTCCAGATTGGACTTTCTGGATAAAGACCTCGAGTTAGAACTCAATATAGGTGGATATATCAAACTATCCATCATGCCAAGAAACGCTTAAAACTGTCTGAAAGGTAAGTCTGGTCTGTCACTCAGGACCGTGATACTGCATCCACAACCCGACCATCGGATCAGCGGAAATAATGAACAAATGTTATATTTACTGTAATTTGTTTTTTAGGTGAATGTAATGCCTTACTTTTTAGTTTTCACCGAACAAGCAGACTATATTTTATTACAAAAGGTTATATTGTAAATATAAAGTCAATATAAGTTGATCAGAAATGCAATTAATCTAACATAATTTAATCAGTCATTGAGCAAAACTTCTATTAAAAATTTTATATAAAATACGAGTTTATATTTATAAATGCACAAAAATTTCCATTCGATCAGGTCGATAAAAATCTAAAGATGATTTTAAAAGGTCACTCTTTGTATTCCAAATTATCTTAGAACAAAACCATTTAGAAATGGTTTTTTACTCAACAAATGGCGTTTGCATCTAATTGCTTGTATGTGATTAATTGGATCACACAATTTGTCGCATTCTTCGTAATAAAAATTTGCGTAGATAATTGTTTTAAAAATTGTAAAGTATGGAGTTAATTAATCACAAAAATATTAATATTTCAACAATTTACCAGTTTTATCGCCATCGTTGATTAATATTTGAACGTATCCACTGGATAGTGAAACGGCATGTAAATCACGTTCACTCTAAAAAATTTAATAGTTCAGATATCGTTGTAGTGTATCTACCTTCATGGTTTCATACACTCCAACTGAAATTGACAGTGCAGATATAAGTAGAATGCATGTAGCGTAAATTTCGTACTCATCAGAATACCACAGAACGCATGAAAAGATTTGGAATATATAGAATTTTGTTAGTATCTACAAATAATAAATTTAAAATAAATTTAAAGCATTTTTTAAATCATTAAAATGATAAATCAATTTTTCTGATTATGAATATAGCTGTTTGTTAACATATGCTAGTAGTCATTAAAAGTTAACATATACTAGTGGTCATTATACCTGCAGTCATTAAAAGCATTAACAACTATTTATATAATGATAAATAATTTCTTTCTGGTTATTAATACAATTGCATTCGAAAATTTAAATAAATTAATATTTATTCAATTTATTTCTGATTTATATTGTATTCTTTGCTAGTTAAAACTAAAATATATTCGTTATATGAAAAAACTGTTTTACAAATATTGAACAATTTGAAATTGTCAGTAAATTATATAAATTAAATATACCGATGATTTTACATAAAATTGTAAGTAAATTTGTATTTATAAATTAATTATAAACTGATTAATATTATAAATTATAATATTCATATTTTATAAATTAATCAATTAATTACAAATTAATTAATTGATTTATAATTATTAATTAGAAGTTAATTATAAATTAATTTTGTAATCATAAATTTGTAATTATTATATTATCCAGACATGATTCTATATTAATCTTCTTACTGATGATCCTCAATATGGTAAAAACGGCAGCTTTTGCTATATTGATGATATAATAAATACATTATTTATTTGAACTCTTTGAATAAAATAAGAAACTTATTTTCAAATCAATTAACGAAAGGTGAGTTTGCTAAAGATAACTTACCTTTAGACTCTTCATCTTAAAACGGAGAGTCATATTTCAAGCACATTAAAATAGTCTTAAATACTCATAAAAATTTAATATATTTTAAATTTTTATATTTTATATTATTTATATAATTCACTATATAAACGTAGTTTTGCTTTTGCAATTGACTTTAATCAATTAAGTGATTTTAAGTGTTAACAATAAATAGTTCTGGGATGCCATATCAATGTGCTGTCAACTAATTGGTTAATTATAGTGCTTATATTGGTTAATTTAAACAATCAGCAAAGTATTTTAAAATAGCTACCTTCATAACAATTTATTAAAAGCTAACTAATAATAGGTTAATTTAGCGAACCGCAGTCTATTGAAGTACTATTTTATGAAAATTGATATCAGCATATTATCCGATTAAATTATCCGGCACTGCTGAAATTAACTTCATTTAAAAGCAACTAGGAATTAGCAAACCAAACACGATAACATGCAATATATTTCAAATTCGTCGGTAAAACATAGACGTTTTCAGAAAATTTAGCTTAACAAGTTTGCATGACGACGATGAAACATTTAATTTTGTAAAAAAATGAGCGAGTTTCAATAAAATCATAAAAATACAATGCCCAAAACACTTAAATTAAGAAATCTACCTTTTCTATTAGGATGACGTATATGGGAGTTAGCCCGGTTTCAACCGAATTTATACCAAATAATTTCAAACTAAACAAGTCTATTACTCATTATTTTATAAATATAATTGGTCACCGGAAATCCCTTGAGTTTGCGTTCAGTGGCTTGTACGACATAAAGTTTTGGCAATTATAATGTTTGTCCAAAGCGCTAAATCGGCAAAGGAGAATATTTTATCAAAAACAATGAAATATAAATACAATTTGACTGACGTCTGTGGTTTTATAAGACATGATATTAAATTATAAATCAGATACGTAAACTCTGACTGATTCGATCAATTCGATTAACAATCAAACTCTGACAATTGACTGATAATTTTAATACTCATAAAATTAATTCGATTAACATCAATTAATCGGTAAATCAACATGAACTTAAAACAAATTTGTTTAAATAAAAACGTTCAAATAAATTAAATAAATGAGAAAAGTAAAAATTATAAAATTTTGTCTTGTAACCTTAATCGAGTGAACACGGACTTTGATAAATCCCAAACATAGAACAGTCGCTTGTACATAAAATATCGAAAACCCATGATCTAAAATTGAATTTAAGTAGAAGAAATAAAACTTAAAAGCAATTGAAGTAGTAGATGCAGATGAAAAATTAATAAAAAAACCTTTAAAATTAGTACATTTAGAATCCACTACAATTCATAATTAATTTATATTAATTATAAATTAAATTTCAGATATACCAAAGAGCTGCAAAAACAGAACTTAATAAGTTAAGTTAAAAGACAAGTTGTGTTTAAAGGATTCATTAGTCATTGTGTGATCATTGAAATATGACATTTCATTATCGTGCTGAAACAATTAGGAAATCAAATCCTTAAATTTAAATCAATTTTGGATAAAGTTAAAGTGCAAACATCTTCTTTAATTATAAACGTCTCCTTCTAATTATTTTGTCTTAATATTTAAGTGCGATTCATATAAATCACACCTACATGTGTTTAGTAGAGTTCCAGTAGATAACATAAGAGATCAGCTTTTATTCATGTGACATAATGTGACATAAATGGAGAGTTTTAACAATTCATCATTAGTTCTTTTGGCATGTTAAACAGTTTGAGTATTTATCAGTTTAAATATTTATCAAATATTTCTTAAAATATTTTTAAGAAAATATTACATAAATATTAAATATTAAATAATTCAATTACATTAGAATTATCGTTTGTCTCACACTAAAAAAGGTATCCTAACTTAATTAATTAATATTTTCCACAAATATACAAAAATTGTAACAAAATGAAAATTTTTAATTTTTTAATTTTTTAACAAAAATTAAAATATTGCACAGTTGTTTATAAAACAAACTTTTCATAGTACGCCATGTCGTGTGACAATCATTGTTTGAGCAAAGGACTTGTTGTTTAGATCCATTATAAACATCTCTAACATCAGTGTTGGACGCGACATGGTTGGAAACTTGAGACTTG
>WNNJ02003058.1:0-120578 GCA_012934845.2 Pomphorhynchus laevis
TTATAAATATAAAATAATTCATAAAATAATAAAATCAAATAATTAAATGATAAATAATATTTTAATTTATAATATTTACAATAAATTATAAATTATACAATATTTTAAAAAATATTTTATTTTAAAATTATTTTATTTTATATAAGATTTTTTATAATTTATATAGTTAAAATTTAAAATTTATATTTTAAATACATTATATTTAATATGCATTATGTATTAAATTATATATTATAATATATAATTATATATTATGCATTATAATATAATGTATTATGATACATAATTATAATACTATTATTTATAATACTCAATTATACATCTTCATCAAACTTGCTTGGAAACAAGCAGAAAAATAATGTCGTATCAAAAACATATAGTTTCAGATTATATGAAAACAAAGTCTACAGATCAATAAAAACTTGTCAGTAGAATAAATCAGATTAGATAACTGAGTATACGTATTTTATACTATATATAAACAAAAGTAAAGATAAATATTAAATAATTATATAGGATTTTAATATAAATTAAAATAAAGATAAATAATAAATGATTATAAATAAAAATAAAGGTAAACAATAAGATATAAGATTTTATATAAAATTTTATATAATATTAATAATATTAAAACTTAAAATTGAAATTTAAAATAAAAGTCAATTTTTATGAATTGAAAAAAATGCAAATATTAATGCCAGTTCTAAAAATATTTAAAAATTAATATTTCAAAATTAATATTTCAAAATTTCAAAATTTAAGAATCAGATAACTGAGTATAACCTAGTAATTGAGTAGCTGAGTACTAAATATAAATAAAAATAAAGATAAATAATAAAAAATTATATAAAATTTCATATAATTTATATCAAGTTAAAATTTAAAATTTATATTTAAAGTAAAGTCAATTTTTATGAATTGACTAATAAATAACAAACGATGTATCAAAGCATTATATACAATTATATTTTATAAGATATAATTAGATTATAATAAAATATAATTATATTTTATAATATATTTTATTAAATTATATTTTTCTAATAAAATTTACAGAAAAATAGTCGTATCAAGAATACACATGTTTCTGTATTTCTGACAAAAGTTACCATATTACCGGTAAAACAAAGTTCACATGTAAATAATAACATGCCAGTAGAACAAATCAAATCAGCTAATTGAATCTACGTATTTAATATATTAAATATATAATAAATGTATATAATATATATTTATACTATAAAGAATAAGTTAATAAATAAATAATAAATATAAGTTAAATATAAGTTAGTAAATTCTAAAGATTTTTTAATTAATTAGATAAATTAGAAAATTAATGCAACTGCTTTGGTGACAACATCTACTGATTTGGTACTTTTAAAACTAAAACTCAATACAGGATAATATTAATATTAATTTTAATATTGAAAGATATCATTTGCATATCATTTTAATAAAGAATATGAAATAATTATGAATTTAATAATTATCAAATAATAATTATCAAATAATTATGTTTTAAAATTTATAGTGAATTATAAATTGCTTTGGTTAATATCGAAAACTTGATTAAACTAAAGATGAATCTCCTGATTTACTTCTAAATTTTAATCCAGAGGTCAAAAAATGACAAGCTAATGTTTGTTCATATTCAATATTTTATACAGTAAATCCCTTAACACCGCTATTGAGAAAATAATTTATTTTTAAACCCTAGAACTGAATTTTAATTAAAAAACTAGTCTATGGACAATCAACAATTGCCCTTATTTTCCAACAAATCGCACTGGTTCCAGGTGCAAAATAACTCACACATGTTAATGCAGAATCAGACATGTTCTGGATTCGTTCTTGAATCGTTCGAGAAAGATCGCGATGCTGAGCTTTACCCATTCGAAGGATATTCTCGAGCGTTAAGAAAATTAAATGGGAGCGTTGTAGAATTGACCGTTCGTATGTTTGTCCCTCAGTAATCCAACATGCTGCCATATCCAAAATCTGTTCAAGGCAATCAAGAATGCATTGTATCACCATAATATAAATGTTATGATCGCCTGTTGTAAATATAAGTAACATGTCACCATACATATCACTCGGATTATCTTGTTCGACAATGTATTGTATTAGAGCACATACGGTATTCAGGATAGCATCTTGACAATGTGGACGTATGAAAAACAGTTTTGGACATTGCATCGTATTTGTAATAATTTGACATGCCATTATAAGTGCGTGGTGACCTGGAAATTGATTGTCATTGAAGTCGTTTATATAGTATTTAAGCCTGTTTAAAATGTAAAGCACACTGTCTTTGATATACATTTGGCATTGATTATCAATATCGAAGTGCGGTAATGTTTGCAAATACAACATTCTGTTAATCATTTCTAATTCATGTGGAAATTCATCTTCAAAAGTAATTTTAACGGGACGCTTGTTTGTCGGAAATTTACAAATCTGTTCACAGATTTGACTATCATCACCTCTAATGGGACCGTATTTTAAATTCATATATTCTCTTCGGAGTGTGCGTAATCGACAGTTAGCTATTTCAAGTTGTTCACTTAGAGATTTTTGCTTTTTGACTACAACAAGACGAATAAACTGAGCAAATTCTTTTCCTGTCATATCTTCGGGTTTCAAACGTATTAATGCTACAGCAATAGCTACCTTTGTGTTAATCGCCTGACAGCGAGCTAGTGACATTAGACGATGAGTTGCATTTGCAGAGTCCATTTTTCTAAAAACTTTTAAAATTTAAACACATGAAACTTTTATCGGTTACTAAGTGTGTTATGTTGCAATATTTCATATTAAACCGGGTTAAAGTATTAACCGGTTAATAAAGTATTTATTCAAACCTGAATTGTTTAAAATTAGCCAATTTTTCTCCAAAATAGCCCATTTATCAAAATCACTTTTAAAATATGCATGATAGTTCTAGAATTGTTAATTTTTGGAAATAGTAATAACATGAACTATTAATAATAAAATTAAAATGTAATTCTCGTTTCGAAAAAATTATTTTTTGATTCGAGCAAAACCTTATTACTGTCCAATAGTGAAGATATCACACATTTTATTTATTATTGGCTTTAAAATGCCCATCTTTATGTAGCCTAACTATTTTAAAATTCGTGCAATCCGCTACTTGTATCAATCAAGAAGCCTTTATTTGTATCACAAAATAATACTAACAATCTAGTGGCAACTATATTAGCCACTCGAATGCAAGCAACATAGTTATTAAAAACAGTCATGAAAAGGAAATTTTTAACAGTTTTGTAAGTATGATAGAGCTTGAAATAAGAAGCTTCGTCTTAAGTGCTCAGCTGCTGCGTGCTCTATTTTGTAGATTGGATGCCTACATAATACATATTTAAGATTGACATTAAGTACACAATGGGTAGAATCAGAAATAAGTACACGGAAGAAGGAATGTTCTGCTATTGTCGAAATGGTATTTTTAAGAAAAAGTTCAAGTGGAACCAGTTCTTTTCCACGTATACGTTGTCCACGCGTGTGAATGGACATAAAAGTTTTTAAATATGTGACGGCATATTAGCAAAGGTCGGATATCCGTATGTAATAAGGTCTCGAATGCATGCTTTATACATTATATCTAACTGGTCATTTAATGCTCCAAGTATTTTCAAGCTTCTCAAAAAATATAGACGTTGTGAGCACCTTAGAGAAATATATTGTGCTTGCGTTCTCCATGATAAATTAGATGTAAATATAACGCCTAAAATCTTTAACTGATCAACTCTTATCATATCATAATTATTAAGAGTTGATTGAACGAGTGAATCTTTCAATGTGAACATAATTATTTTAGATTTATTAATATTTAAACATGCGGTTTTCGGAACACCATTGTCTAAGATTGTGAATTTCTGACATAACTGTTTTATTTGATGCTAAATAGTTCATTTCACAAGTAATTATATATATGTCATCTGCATACTTTATACATCGAGATGTGCTACAAAGTCACAAAATCATTAACAAATAATGCGAATAACAGACGAGATAGTCTACTCCCCTGAGGCACGCCAATATTACTATACCGAAACTCTGATATGCATTCTAAATGCTTGACACGTTGTTGTCGATTGCTTATATAAGATTCTATGAATTTAAGATGCCAGTAAGAAAATCACGGTTTTGATAGCTTCTCTAGCAGTAGTTGATGGGAAACATGATCAAAGGCTTTCGACATATCTGCTTGTAATAATTGAACTTTAGGAAACTGTCTAGAATCAAGACGATCCACAAGAAAATCGTAAATGCGCCACAGAGCGTGTGTTTGCTTCCACCCGGGCGAAAAGCGAGGGTGGAAGCTTTTCGCCGGGTGGAATATTTATAAATATTTATATTTATAAATATTTATAAATATTTATATTTATAAATATTTATATTTATTAATATTTATAAATATAAATATTTATATTTATATTTAAATATAAATATTTATATTTAAATATAATATTTACAATATAAATATATTTACAATATTTATATTGTAAATTTTTTTATTTATATTTGATATACTATTAAATATAAATATACTGTAAGAATATTATATTAAAATACTTATTATCTTGTTAAAATATTTTTAACACGTATTATTTAATATATAATATTGAACAGTATTTTTTACCAAATGCATGATGGTCAACCGTTCTTCGCGTCCCAGTCATCACTCCACCGGCTAGAACACGGACAGCATATACATATGGGGCCAACAAAAAATGTATATGCTACAGATGGCTGAAGATTTTATGAATGGAATTTTAAATATTTAATGAATAATGATGATGATATTAGGGCCATTAGCGTTTAATTTTTTAATTGTAATTTTCGGTTTAAAAATTATTTTTGAATTAAAAAAATTAATATATAATATTGAACAGTATTATTCTATCATATTTATGATTATATAATATACATCTTTTGAATTACTTTGGACATGGATAATCGATTGTTGTAAATGCACATTTAATGGTTAACTTAAATTGTAGAGCTTGAACATTTGTAATATTTGAACCATTTGTATCAAAACTAAGTGCGTGTTTTTAGTGGATAATTAAACATGTTTATTAGTAAACGTGTCTTTTTACATTATGGTAGACACCAAATTAAGTAGGTAAACATTGAATGTTCATCGAAATGGTTAAATATTTAGTCAACTATAAATATTTGATTTTGAATTATTATTTCGCCAATGATAGTATGGTGATTGAATTTTGAATATTGTGCATAGACGCAGTAATGTAAAGCATGCCAGATAAAGTTTAAATATGAAACTAAATAAAAATATTTATTTTATTAAATATAATATTAATAAATATAATATTAAAAATATGTATTATACTATATTTGAACTTTATACTATAAAGTTCAAATATAAAACTAAATAAAGATCAATCTTTATGAATTAACTAATAAATAACAGACGATGTATAAGAATAAGGATTAAATAAGGATTAGAATAATTATATTTAAAATATAATTTAATTTAAAAATGGACTGTTATTTTAAATTTCAATTTTAATAAAATTGAAAATAAAAAATTGAAATTAAAAATAAACGTCATTTTTATGAATTGAGTAATAAATAACAGACGTTGTATCAGAATAATAATTAGAGGTCATCAGGAGGAACTGCTATGCTATCAGGTTTCGGCCCCTAACTCCTCTACCCAACATAGCAGCGGGGCCAAATACATGCTAATGATGTATTTCCTATGATAAATTTTGATTATTTATTGCATCTTATTCGAACTTATAAAGTTTATTATTTATAACTCATATCAAGTTAAAATTTCAAATTGAAATTTAAAATAAAAGTCAATATTTATGAATTGACTAATAAATAACAAACGATGTATCAGAATAAGGATTAGAGGTCATCAGATGGAACTGCTATGTTATCAGGTTTCGGCACCTATTCCTTGACACAGCATAGCAGCGAGGCCAAATACAGGCTAACGACGTATTTCCTCTGATTAAATTTAATTATCCTGTATCTTCTAATGAAAAGTATATTATTTATCCACCATAAAACTTTTCCATAATATTTATATGATTTATAAAATTGTCTTGTTCAATAATTTGTTGGTAATTATTAATTATTTATATATTCTAATTTACAATTTAATAATTTACTGATTTAAATTCAAATTTAATTTCATAACAAATTTCACTAAAGAGTTTAAATTTATTAAATCAATATTTATAATTTATATTTATTTTTTATATTATTGTGTTAATTTATATATTTTACTATTTTCTGTTTGATTGTATTTTTATAGTAACCTAGTTTAAAATATGCATATATTAAATTATTTAAATGATTTTAAAGAAACCCAATATCATTACATATTGTTGCAATTCTTAAAATTTCATTATTTAATGTATTATATTTTATATTATATGGTATGCATGAATGCTCATGCAAAAATATGTTTCTTGTAAATTTAAATATATCATCTTTACGATGTAAATTAATAATAGTTTAATTTATGGTAATTTAATTAATATCAATTCGCAAGGGTCGAGTAGTGTCGACCCTGGCGAATGGACCGAGGTTTAATGGGGTCGCTTCTAGCCATCGCTGGAAGATATCTACATGAGTAACTGGAGTAAAAAGTTACTGTGATTTACATGGGCTTGTCCAATATTGGAAGTACGTGGACGACACACTTTTGTATTAAAGGTAGAACTAGAATCCTGCAATTTGGATATCTTGCTGAACATGAAAGATCCGGCGATTCAATGGAACGATATATATGAGGATTCTGAAAAACATTTCTTTTCTAGACGTAGACATATTACGACAGCAAATGCTCGTGACGTACATAGGAAAGCTGACATACCTTGGAGAACAACCGTATAGTCCACTGACAAACATATTATATATAATATCCACGGGGCTCGTGCACTGTACGTTAGAGCAATGAAAATTTGTTCTTCGGACAAGAGAGTATTAGGTATTGTGAAATATCTACTATATTATTAGAAAGACAGTATCCTCTGCAAGCTATCAAACAAGCGTTTTCCGAGGCAAACATGATGAGAGTGAAGAGCAAAGTCGAAACTAAAATAAAGACACTCGCAACTATTTTTCTGCCACTTACATTTCGGAAGAGTACAATAATAGATTGATCGATTCACTGAAAAGTGATGAGCAACGAAATATAATTTATCACAAAAGACGACCTTCACTGATTTTCCTGTTCAAAATGAAACCAATATATTCAAAAATAAAGTAGAGTATCGTATCCCTTGTAAAGATTGCAACAAAGTCTACATCGGTCAAACCAAACAAGGACTACGAAATAGACTTGAACAATACAAGGGTAATCTTAAAAGAGGCGACGTTTCTTCAGCAATATTTAATCATTGGTAAGCAGTTCACATACGATTGATTTCGACAATACAACGGTTCTTTAATACGAGCCAGATACACGTCGTAGTTTAATCAAGAAGGCGGTACACATCGAAATTGCATCAACCATGCAAGCAATGAAAACAATTGGTGCTTCAAATTACTACCGAACAAGAGTTTGGTTGAACAATAAATCAATTAAATTCTTCCGTTTTTATTCTATATATACTATGCCATCATTTGTCAAAGACTAGTGTTTTCTGAAGAAGCCAATCGCAATGGCGAAAATTCAAAAATAATACTATTTTTCTTATTTTTTCTCGGAGAAATAATCAACTAATATATTTTATTATATTCTGTTTTATGATTTATTTATTTATTTTTTTATTCATTAAAATATGCATCTATTAAATTATTTAAATGATTTTGAAGAAAGTTAATATCGTTACAAATTGTTGCAATTCTTAAAATTTCATTATTAAATGTATTATATTTTATATTATATGGTATCCATGATGGTTTTATGTATCGGAATGTATAAGATTAAAATCTACAAGATTTTAATCTTGTTAAAAGATTAACCCTTACAAAATCTTGTTATAAGATTTTATATAATTTATATCAAGATGAATTATAAACTGAAATTAAAAATAAAAATCAATTTTTATGATTGACTAATAAATACCAGATGATGTATCAGAATAAGGATTAGAGGTTATCAGATTTAATCTTTATTTTTAATAAAGATTATTATTAAAGACTCAGGTAGCTGATCCGATTTATATAAAAATAATTTTGATAATAATTAAAATTAACTCTAATAATTTTTTATTAAAATTTTTTTAATGCAAAATGCTATAATCGGACAATAAATGTTAATTTTTAATTTATTAATTTAATGTGTCTATCTAGTATCATTAATATTAGTTTAATTAGAATAAGACTACCTGGATAAATTTGTTCGCTTATTGAATAAAAATTGCTAGAGTTAAATACACATATCATTAATGTATCGAAATACATTAATGGGGTGCCGACATGCCACTGAAATATAGGATCTAAATTGTGAAATAAATAACTTATGATTCTATCAATAACTATAAGTCAGATATAATTTGATTACTATTACCTCCCATTAGAACAACTTTTATTGTAAAAATGTTTCTTGTAAATTTAAATATGTCATCTTTACGATATAAATTAATAGTAGTTTTAGTTAATGTTAATTTAATGTTCATATCTAGATATACACCTTCTTTATCATTAATATTGGTTTTGTTAAGAATAAGGCTTTCTGGATAAATGCGCTCACTAATTGAATAAAATCTATTACAATTAGATACACATATATCATTAATGTATCGAAACATATATTTCATATATTTATATTGTTTAGATTTAGTTTTTACACAGTTATGAACAAATTTATATTCTATAAAGCTTAAAAACAAGTCAGCTATAATTGGGCTACTATTACCACCCATTGGAACACCTTTTACTTGTCTAAATATAGATTTATCAAAATATTTAAGGATTATATTAATTCAATTTTATTCATATATTTATATTTATTTGATGGTTTAATTTTTGTTAGATAGGCGTTATAATTATTAGAACATATATATGTATATATTTTTCCGAATATAAGATTAATTTATTTTACTATAGTAATTTACTTTACTTGTATAAGTCAGCTATAATTATGCTACTATTACTTCATATCGGAACACCTTTATTGTGTTCATATATAGGTCCATATATTTATATAAATATATTTGTTCGCTTATAGAATAAAAATTATAAATATTCTTAAAATAAATTCTTAAAATTTCATTTTTAATGTATTATGGTATGCATGAATGCTCATGCAAAAATATGTTTCTTGTAAATTTAAATATTTCATCTTCACGATATAAATTAACAGATATTTCATATCTTAATCGTTTAAATTGTTTACACAATTATGAACAAATTCATATTCTATAAAGCTTAAACACAAGTCAGCTATAATTGGGCTACTATTACTCCTATTGGAAAACCTCTTATTTGTCTAAATTAATAATAGTTTTAGTTGATATAGTATACCTTCTTTATCATCAATATTAGTTTCAAGAAATATTTTCTAAAGAAATATTTAAATTGTGATTATTTTAACGTCGAATAATTTAACATTATAAAAATGATTTTGAAGAAAGCCAATATTATACCCATTGGAACACCTTTTACTTGTCTAAATATAGATGTCTCTACTTTTAAATAATTTCAATTTATCAAAATATTTAAGGATTATATTAATTCAATTTTATTCATATATTTATATTTATTTGATGGTATAATTTTTGTTAGATAGGCGTTATAGTTATTATAGCATATATAATAGTATATATAATATATATAATTCGATAGTAGTCAGGGTGTATGGAATTGGAAGTCATGAAGGAAATATTATGTAGCTGGTTTTTATGCGAAAGTAACCTTGTGTGATCTAGAAAATATTTAATAGATAATAAGGCATCCATAACAAGATAACCAGTCCGATTTCAATCGATATTCATAATCTTAAACTACACGATATATAATAAGCATGCAAGAGAGCATCTCGGACTTTGATACAAGACTTTCAGTCACCATGTCACTATACGATCACTTTAGCATCGAAATGATGGGTACCCGGCAAAACTCATCAGTAGAATGAAGTATCCACTAATCGCTTCGGTTGTCTATGTGACATTGTGAATGAAGGTGTTTCCGATACTTTGCTTAATTGTCTGAGGCTTGCGCTCTTTACCTGATCGAATTGCTGTGCGGACAATCCTTAAACACTAGGCAGAGGTTGTTGCTGAATTGTCGCTGCACTCGTTGGATCCTTAATAGATACTGTATTATAATAGTAGTGCACGGATGTGCTGAGTAGACAACGGTCCAGGATTTCTTACGAAATACGGTATTTTATTGATTCTATCAATCCATTGAATTTATTCCATATAAGGAAGGGTTAAATTTTTTATTTTCTGCCAAATTGGACACCATTTTTAGAAATGGGACCCCATTTTTCAGACATTGCCCAGAAGCTAATTAGCCGATGACAAATTCAAAATTTGTAGAATCATTATATAGATAAATTGTGGACAAATTGATTGTAATAACGAGTAACGAATTTTACGTATTAGTAGAAATTGTAATGATATTATTTCAAGGTCATATAATTAATTTAATTTAAACGTATAATCTATGGTGTTGAATAAGTCCGAAACCACTAGCAGTTTGTTAGAATACGACTTAAACATTTAAGCGAAAATTTTTATGGTAATGTCGGGCTAACAATCAAATTCCAAAAATGATAGCAAAGCAAGTCCAATGATTTATCTCCGTTTTTGACATGTATTTTATATGTAAGATTTATTTCATCAGTTTTTCAATTGCTAACTCACAATTCATCACATTATGAATTTTATGAAAGATTCCCCCGGTTACAAAGAATGCATACAAATTAAATTCATTTAAATTATAATTATATTCAATTATGTAATTGTTCAAAGCGTTTAAACATCGAGATGATTAGAAAAGAAAATTATTGTTCACAATTTTTCGACTATTGCAATAGTCCCTTTCAAGTGTCATGTTTAAAAAACATAACATTTGAAATGTAAAAAATTTCAAATTGGTATAGTTTCATCGTTGGTTTCTTCCTCTTTTATTGTATAAATACATCATTTTTCTTGTCAAACATAACACTTTAATATGACTTTTTTGTCAACTAAAGTGGACAATAATTTTGTTTTTCTATTCATCTCGATGTTTAAACGCCCTGAACAAGTTACGAATGTATCATTGGACTATAAATGCAATATAACTTTATATTATAATAAAAGATCGTATTTATGTAAATTTTCTATATTAAACTAAAGTCATTATTAAGCATCTAGAAAAAAAGCATACAAAATAAAAAACATTATATAGATTGCCACATTAAAGTGGCTATCATTAGCGCGTATTTGTCATTAGTGCGTGTTTGGTCTCGCTGCTATGTTGTGTCGAGGAATAGGGGCCGTAACCGGATAACATATCAGTTCCTACTGATGACTTCTAATCCTAATTAGAGTACATCGTCTATTATTTATTTATATTTATTATTATTTATTTTTTATAAACTCATAAAAATTGACTTTTATCTTAAATTTCAATTTTAAATTTTAACGTCCAATGATACGTTCGATATGCTATTCAATTGTTCAGGGCGTTTAAACATCGAGAGTAATATTCCTCTCGATGTTTAAACGCCCTGAACAATTTAAATTTTAACTTGATATAAATATAAATTGTATAAAATCTCAAATAATTATTTATTATTTATCTTTATTTTTATTTATATATTTATTTATATTAATATTTTATACCATTTACAATATAAATTGTATAAAATACATAGACTCAGTTATCTGATCTTATTTAGTTTCTTTTTTAATAAAATTGTAGAAAATCGATGTTATATACACAGAAACGCATTTATATTAATAAATAATACTATTACTTGTTATTTTTTAATTATATAGTTGAAGACATTTTCTCATGGCTATTTTTAAAGGAAAGTTTTTTTAATGTGGCAACATCTTTTAAATTTAATATTTATGGAAGTAATGAAATTTAACTATCTGAGTAACGATATAATTCAGATGAATATAGGATTCGCATCTATTTTTGCTCGAACGATTAACAGGAGTAATATTCAACGACAGATTGCCAAATTTTCTATTGACCAAATAGGATCGGATAATGCGGAGAATCCATTTAATTACATGGAAAAACGGTACAGGAGTTGGCACGTTATCACTCATTCTATTCTAGGAAATATGGGTGATAATACGCTGAGTATCAGTGTCGACGGTAACCTGGGTTCTGGTGCAACAACGCTTGCTAGACAACTAGCTTCGAAAATTAAATTCCTTTTCATTCCATTACCGGATGTGGACAAAATGCATTACAATAAAGAACTGTATAACATAAAAACCAGGTACAATGACTGTGTTTTGCCAGATCGAACGTTGCTAAGCAAAAACGAATGGCTTCACGATTGTAATGCGAATACGACAATCCGTTACTATCACTACGAAGCGCTAACGAGAATCCATCAATATCGAATGGGGTTGATGCACTTAATGTCTACTGGGCAAGGGGTACTATTTAATAGCTCATACTGGAGTGATCCTGCATTCGCTAAAGCTCTGCATCGACACAAATTGATTAGTGATATTGCCTATGAATCATACCAGGAACTACGCCAAATTTACGACTTTGAATTGAAAAGACCGCATCTCGTCATCTACATTGATAAACCCGTTAGAGACTGTTTTTCAACTCTAGCAGAACTGCAGGAGCAGAGTATACTGCCAAAGTCATTGTTGTTTAACGATATGCAATTTCTCGAAACACTGAGAGAAGAACAATTGCGTTTGGTCAACGAAATCGAAAAATTCTCTCATGTTTTGGTTTATAATTCCGATGAACTAAAAGACAATGTCGATATGATTGTTGAAGATATGGAGACAATCGATTTCACAACGAAATGCGAAGATTGGAAAATTACATATACTGGGCAGTTAAACGAATACTTACATGAATTGTCATCTGAGTCCCGGTGGTCAAATATGAAAATTTCTCGAAGAAAGTATCAACAAGTCCCGGAGTTAACTATTTTAGGGGAAGAAGCGAAAAAGGCATCCTTTCTACTCAATAATCATCCCGAAACGAGAAAGAAAAACGGGCTTGATTTGGGATGGAAGGAACAAATTAGATACTACTACAACCTATTGCTAAATAGAGAACGTCCAATGCCTTTCCATTAAAAACTTTACGTAGAAAATAGGTTGTTAAAATAGCAAAAAGAAAATAGTGTCGACGTATCTGTTGATGTTGCAATTATCAACATTTTAATGAAACAGTCAATTTTAGGAAAGCATTTTTAACTAGACAAAATTAAAACGATAAAATTTCAAAAAACTACACAAATTAAAAAAAATAAATGCATATTCACGCTATATAAATTCGTATCGTATTTCAAGGCATTATGTAATCGCAAACATTAGGAATTGATATTTGCAATTACAAAATTTATTAGAGTTTCTTCTTGTTAATATTTCCAAGGAACCAAGGAGATTGAACATGACGATGTCTTGCGTACAATATAAATTTATATGAATTTACATTTTTATTAATTTTATATGTTGATTGTTTATTATAATAAATAATTTTTTACTTATTTAATTATTTCATATTTTATAAGTATTTCAATTCTCAATTTGCAACTACTCGACGCTGACTTATTTAGCTTTATTTGTAGTTAATTTCACTGTTTTAAATAACAAATCATAAATGACTTTAATTAAATTTAGTAGATTTTAAAAATTAACTTTTTATTCAGTAAAATTAAACACTGAAAGTGTCATACAAGTTGCATGATCATCAACTTTTAGTAAAAGAAGCGAGTTGTGAAACTTCGATATTGGATCAGCAGCTGATTCATACCTGGGGTTGGTAACCTTAGCTACTCTAGGGCCAAATTATCATTATTTCTTTACTTGAAAAATTAAACTAAATTGTTAAAAGTAATAATTTTTATCCGTACAAAACAGCTCTACTAATAAAACAAGTACTTTATTATTTCATAGTTTTTTATCATAGTTTTAAAACCGGAATCTAATTTCACATTATTTGTAAAAACCATTTTTTACTGCAACACCTTCTCATTTCCTAATCCTATTCTATGATCAAAAAGTTTATTTTAAATCGATTGTTAGCAGCAATCTGATTTTATTATCTTCCAAAGTGTAGACTTTAAAGTTACCAGTATTTTATGTACATTATCTTTATTTGATAAGCAGTTCCTAAACTTACATATCAAGTTCTGTTTTTTTTGCACGTAAAATATGAATATTTATTTTGAATATGAACAACAAGTCATTAACCTTTCTAGGTTATTTACATTTAGATGATTTAAACCAATCTCTTTGAATTTTCTAGATGTTTGTCGATTATTCTTGTACGGTTTTTTGATTTATTACATTTCATTTTAAAAAGTCTGTTCACGTTATGTACTATAAAAAAACAATTTTCTTGAAAAGGATCGAAGTTAGGATATTTTTGTTCTAATAAAATTTGTATATTCTATTAAAGTCAAATTGTAGTCTTAGTATTAAATCCTCCTGAATCTCAATGATGTTCATCTGTAGATTTTATAACACACTATCTATATCGGCATAATAGGGCACGCAAAATTTAGAGATTTTAACATTAAAAAAATGCCGATTTTTTAAAATCGGAATATCGTGTGATAAATTGTTCTTTGAACAATTTATCATAAAATAGGGCTCTAAGGTACTCAACTAATTGGCATAATAACTAAAGGAAAGGTTTACTTGTTAACATGTAAATTATATCAAAGTCGAAACGAGGATGGTTCATTATCGTCAGGTTTTACAAATTTTACAAATCACAGTAATTTAATAAGCATTGATGTGCCTCGTTGTTTTATTAGAATTGAACGACAATAAAAATTAAAAGCAAAAATACTGTTGTTTCTGGTAAATACATTTTCTTTCTTTTCAGTTTCCTTTAAAATTATTATAGGAAATTGAGTTCATTTTTTAATTTAATTATTCGTTCGGTCATTCAATTTTTGCCTTGCTCTTAATTGATGGTAAACAACTATTGACATGGATTCATAAAATACGTTCTTTGTGTAATATAATAAAGCACCGTTATGCTTTTGTTTAATATAAAAATTAAATAAAAATTAAAATAAATTTAAAACCAAAATTATTAAGTTGTATTACTATTACAGATGAACGAATGATCCATCCGTGATCTTCAATTAACGATTATAAAATAAATTAGTAAACGATTACAAATAATCTAATAAACTTAACGTTAACTAATAAATTAGTTATTGGTTCAATGGTAAATTATTTCAACTATAAGCTCAAAGTGTTAACATGCATTAAATCGAAATATTTAATGAAATCAAGATTATTTTGTATAAATATACGAAATAATGTTATAAATATATAATGTTATATTTATATATAACATTATATATAAATATATAAAATTATACAATATACAATATACAAGATTAAGATAAGCTTGATCAAGATTGAGTTTTAATTTAGCATCCCGTAAACTGTTAATTGTGTAAATCGTTTTTGCAAACACGTAGATGTTTTTGGTCACTTATATATGTGGTCACTTATAATGGGGAAAACAGATCATATATATATACCTTTTTCCTTTTTGCCTTCTGCATAGTGGTCTTCAATAACGTTTACAACATGAATTAGTTCACTGTAAATTATTTTAACTGTGTTGAAATATAAGCATCAAAGTGTTATCATGATTAAATCGAAATATTTAATGAAATCAAGATTATTTTGTGTTGTATCTTAATCATAAGATACAAATATATCCTTTTTATAAAAAAAACATATAAACTGTTTATATAAACACTTATATATAATTAAGATATAAAAGTTTTTTATAAATAAGTATATATAAATAAGTTTGCTTATATACAAATAAGATATATAAATATATAATTAAGATATATAAATTATATCTTAATTATATATAACGTTTTTATCTCTTTTGACTTTCGATTAGTCTTTTTATCTATCCTCATTTATGGGCATCATGTTTGGGTCATGATCGAAATAACTAGATCTTGAGTACAGGCGACCGATATGAGGTTCTTTCGTGGTGTGGCCAGCTTTATCCTTTGTGATTAAAAGATAAAAATATTACAATATTTGATGGTATTTAGTTAAGTATTAAGATATATAATGATATCTTTATTATAAATAACGTTTTTATAAACATATCATTTTTCGATATTTCTCTTTTGACTTTTGCATTTCATTATTCGTGTTAAAAATCATTAATTATTATATAGTTTTAAATAATTAAAAAATTGATCTTAAAAAAATCCAAGTAGATAAACACATTATTATCATATCATAATAAGATTATAATAATGGGACTATAGGATTATATCCCATAATCCTTTATATTATTTAAAATATAATAATATCAAAAAATAGTATTGATATTATTTAAATAATTTAATTGATATTTAATATCAATTAAATTAATATCAAATTTAATATTTAATTGATATTATTTAAAATAATATCAAAAATATAGTATAGCTATTATAATAAATTATAATAATTAAATTTAATATTATTTAATATTATTTATTCATATTTATAATATGTATCCCATATTATTAATAATATGGGCTACTTTTGTCATTATTCAATTCCAAGTAGATAAACTAATTATTTTTATAACATGGATAAATAGAGATAAAATATTCAAATATTTATATTAAGATTTAAATAGTAAATGAAATAATAATGAAAGTTTTAATATTTTAAAAATTTAAAAATTGATTTTTTATTTTGTTTATTTAAATAATTACAGTCAAATCCAAGTACAAAGAGATAAAAATTATTATCAACATTTTGCAACTATTTGATGACATCTTCAGAAATTTTATAATCACTTGTATTTTATGAAGAATATTAGAAGCCCAGCAGCTTAATATATCCATTACGTCCGAATTGTAATATTGACTTCAGGATTTGTCCTATTGGCATTAAAACTGTTTTGTGGTTTTGATTTAAAATTAAGCTTTTCTTTCATAAAAAAAGTTAAATTCGATAAACTATTAAAATTTATAGATCATATTAGTTTGGTTTGTCCTTTATTTTTAATTAAAGAAAACTTCGAAAAATGAACTAATCAAAAGACAGGTATCATAATAATAAACATTAATATTATTTATTAATATTATTTATTATTTTATTTACACAATAATATTACATCATAATAAATTTACATTTAAGATGATTATAAATTTACCTTAATAAATTCACATTTAAGATGTAAATTTATATTATGATCTATAATGCCATATATTATTAAATTCACATAATAATTATGCAGAGATTTATTAAGACCACTAATCTAAAAACGGGTATGATTTAGATTTTTGTCTTTCGGCTTGGGTCAAACAAACAAGGAAAAACAGATTTGCAAATAAATATATTGGAAAATTGGAAAAATGCAGCAATAAACATTCAAAATGGTTGATTGATGAATATAAAATCACAGTTATCACAGTCATCAATGGTTATATTGATGAATATAAAATCACAGTTATTTTTATTTCAAATAAAAATGTGAAACATCTTACAATTTCTGATGATGATTCCCAACTGGAATCGAACATTCAATAAATTTGCTGACTCATGGGGGCGTCTTGCCATTTCAATTTTGATCATTTAACATTGACCCCGAGCACCTTCCGTTTCCATGATACTATAAAAAAAATTTCTCCAATTCGCTTGAGTATAAACATGAGTTAACTAATACTCAGGGTATAAAATCGCTGTCTTACTTTAAAGATTTCGAATATTTATAGGAAATTCATGGGTGAGAAAAAGGTTAAAAAGGTCTCTTATATAGATCGAGCATGACTTCACCTTTGCTAGGATTCTTACGATAGAGCTAGAGCACTTCGGTAAAACTCCGACTATTTTAATCAAAAGAGTCCGGCAGTTATCGATCTGTTTAAGGTTGGATGGTTTCACCTCTGGCCATAAAAAAATGATAATCCGTAAAGTAAGCAAGTAAAGTAACATTATTTGAAAATAACGTTGAACACCTCCGAAAGATAAAGTTCTTAATTTTGCGACTCCCGAGATGGCACCTACTATCTTGGCGCATTTGTTTTGAATATGAGAGGGGAATGACTATCTTGATGCCATTAAGATTGCTAGATATGTGTAATTAGAACAAAATTATAGTTGTACATTGTCAATAAAATGTTGGTCAGAGCGACAGACGATCGCCTCTACGAAATTGTATCACTTTTGTTTTACTTATATTAATCAGCAATTCATTATCTTTACAAAAATCTCTACGCAAATAGGAAGTCTAACGCGGTTTGTCCGGAACTAATATCAGAGCACACAATTGCTAAGTCATCAGCATACAATATTGAAGTTGTATCGCCATTAATTTCTCTCAGCGTAGTAGGGAGATCCATTAGAAATAATGAAAAGAAACGAGGACTTAACACATCTCGACTTGCGATAATCGGTGGCGAATAGTTAAAGCCGTCATACACTCTCAATGTATTTTCCTGTAGAATACCATGTAATAGCGAAAGCAGCCTACTATGAATACCAAACTTACAAGTTAACTTAGATAACAGCAGCGACCTATTTATAGAGTCAAATGCTTTGGCAAAATCTACGAAAATGGTATAAAGTTGTTTACCAAATTAAGTAATTATAATATGATTTTGAAGAGTGAACCCGCTTCATCATCGCGTGCGTCTACGTTTATGACAACGCGACCTTATGGTTTTCATACACTTTTGTCTCGCTGGTCGAATGGTGGAGGCCTGTGCGCTGCAAACTCTATGTACGGGAATCAAACTTCGAGCATGCACTCTCTATTGAGTTCTCTGTAAGCACACGCCAAAGCCACACGATCGCGTTGTCGAAGACGTAGAGGTACCCTGTGATAAAGCGGCTTCACACTTTATAATTATATGATTATAAAATGCTCTAGCTATTTTGGAGTCTTTATTTTCTGGAATTAAATTACAAGAGAAGGATTAAAAATAAACTTAGCATTGAGAAAAAACTTAAGTTAAGAATAGCCGTGAAATTTCGATGAAATATTTAATTAAAATTTTATTTTGGTCAGAAAACAAGAATATGCCATTAGCATTATTAATAATAAAATTAATGACAACATTATAATTATAAATTATAATTATAAAGTTAATGTCAATGTTCTGGTTAGAATGCTCTAAGCAGAGTATTCTAACCAGAGCATTGTCATTAATCAGTAATGCGAATAAAAATAAACATTGAATATATACAAACACATTGGTGGAATGCGATTAGATAAATATTAGGGTGTTTAAAATGTTCGTATCTTAATCTACCTCATATTTTCATCGTTACGCACACTAGCGGCGATAATATAAACAGTAGTTTAGAAAGCAACATTATTGATAAAGATCAATTACTTATCACATTGTTGTTTTTGTAATTGCCATTTTTATTATCGTTACAACATATAATTAACCAAATGTTGTAATTATAAATATATTAATACTAGATAAACATTATGCATAAATATTTACATTAGATGAAATGTTAGAATATTCCTAACCGGCAGTTGCTTAATCATAACAAGTTGTCAACAATAAAAAATTATTCTGGTCTTTAGTCAACGATTAAATTTTTTTATAAATTGTTATAAGTTTTCGATATAAATTGTCGATTCATAAATTGTTATCTATTTAATCGTTATCTACTGATAGTGGATAAATTCGATAACGATTTAGCAGTAAAACAACACATTATTAAAAAACAAGTAAAACAACAGTTTTACTTGTTTAGCAGTAAAACAACACATTACAAGTTTTTGTATCAACTGTATAAACATACACTAATTTATTTTTAATATTCACAAAATAGACATTGTATAAATAAACAAAAACAAGAAAGTTTTTTACTGTGTGCTTACGAGCCCACAAAAGCGAAACTGTAAAAAGCTACTCGTTTAGAAGCATTAAACGTAGTTGCTTTGTGAAAAATTGGAGTGAGGATGAAGATAACATCCTGATCAGGTAGGGAATTCCAAAGTAGATGATCAGCGATATGTAGAGCTTAAATGGCCGAAGTTGAGACAAATTCGGCCATTGTATATAAATTGTATTTGCATTCACATTTGTAACAACAGAAATGATGAAAAAGATAAAAGATTGTAACAATTTTGTAGATTTTTCAATTTTGTACAATTTTCTAATTTATAATATTAATATTATATTTATAATAAATACTAAATCCACAATCTTCTTCCATTTCAAATATATATTATTATAAGAAGAAAAAATATCCTTTATTTGATTAAAATTCTATATTTCGATAGCTCCTGCTATCATTTTTCGCTTTGGGCTATTAAAAAGCTAATTTAAATCTTTAGCGCAAAAAAAAATAAAGTTTTCGATCCTAAAAAAAGAATACACCATATAGGAATACCTTTTATTAGTAACAAGTGGAATTCAGTATTTTCAAAGTTTATTAATAATAACATAAAAAATAGTTGTATTAACAAAGTGAACATTTTTAACAGAAAATTACCTAAACTTCACAACATTTTTAAGCGTAAACCGGATTTCAACAAAGATGCCATTGTTTATAAAATACCTTGTAAAGAATGCGAACAGGTATATGTTGGTCAAACGGGTCAAGGTTTGGTTAAGAGTATTAAACAACATAATTATAATGTACGTAAAGGGACCAATTCTAGTGCTGTTGCTCAGCATTTTGTGAGTTTGAATCATTCCGTTGATTTTGAAAATGCATCTATTTTATCATTTGAAAGTAATTTGTTATCTCGCATTATTCAAGGAGTGTATTTTATTAAAAAAAGAACCTAATTTAATGCTTAATAATGAAAGAATTTATTATACCTCTTTACCTTTCGGGACTGGGTAAACAAAATAAATACACCAAAAGTTCATCAATTTTATAAATTGTATTTCAAAATCTTCTCCTACTGTCAATATCGGATAGTGACATATTTTTCAAAATTGGGCAAGTGAAGATATGCAGGTTAGATGCGCATTCATTTTTGCAAAGAACACAAATGCACAAAGAGCACCGTGCATGTACTGGAATTCTAATAGCGCAGAATTTATCGTGATATCCATGGACAGATGCTCTCCAGATCAGCGGTCTTTTCCTTGCACAGGGTTCTCTCCATTTAGTCTGTAAGAATGCCGGAGTAAGATAAAATTCAGAATCCAATGACGTCGTCTTTCGAAAGAACATGTTCAGGTTAGTAGTAAATGATGCAGTGTGTTCAAGATTAAATGTTGAGCAGATGTATTTAGAGCAAGGTTCTAACGATGATAGTATCGCTATAACCGATGAAGAACATTTTGGTGAGACTCCAACAATTCGCTTCACGAATCTCCATTGACACCTGTCCAACTGCTGAAAATTGAAGGGACTTAAATCCGACCAGATAACTGGCAAAGCATATGAAACTATGGGAAGCAACATACTTCGAAAATACCGGAGGGCTCCTGAGAAAGATAAAGAACCTAAGTTTTTTGCATAAGAGGTTGCTACAACTAACTTCGAGGATTTACGATGTAGGTGTTCAGTAAATGACCATTTCGACGAAAGTAATACTCCCAAATAATTGTAACTATTGCAGAATTCTAAATCTACATTGCCTATTCTCAGCATGTCACATCGACGCAAAGGTCCACCTAACCGAAATTTAAGGGCTTTCGATTTATTTACATTCACCGTCAACTGATTTGATAAACAATAGGATGACAGAGCATCTAACGCACTTTGAGCGGATAAAAGATCTTTAGCTAATATTACTAGATCGTCGGCATAGAGGGTACAAGAGACTTCATTCGATGCATGACGAAGATGCATAGGCAAATCCATAACAAAAAAGGAAAATAATATAGGGCTGAGTGGATCTCCATGTAAAACACCGCGATTAGCAAAAAAGAAACTTGTTATCTCGCATTATTTAAGAAGCGTATTATATTTAAAAAGAACATTATTTAATGCTTAATAATAAATCCGATTACAACCTTAAATTAAATTATAATTAATAATTCCAATATTACATTATTTTAATTTTTTCAATTCGTTTGTTTTCTCTAATTGTATTATTATTTAGTTTTGGTTTAGATTAAATTATAATTTATTAATCTACTTTTACATTATTTTTATCTTATTATTTTTATATTTATTTTATCATTTGAAAGTAACTTATTATCTCGCATTATTCAAGAAGCGTATTTTATTAAACAAAAGAACCTTATTTAATGCTTAATAATGCTTTCAGTTAAATTCGAATGCATTTTATCATTTATTATGCGTTGACCAATTTTATTATTAGCTTGATAGATTCCTTGTAAAGAATACCTTGTAAAGAATGTGATCAGGTATATGATGGTCAAACAGGTCAAGGTTTAGTTAACCGTATTAAACAACATAATTATAATGTACGTAAAGGGATCAATTCTAGTGATGTTGCTCAGCATTTTGTGAATTTGAATCATTTCGTTGATTTTAAAAATGCATCTATTTTATCATTTGAAAGTTACTTGTTATCTCGCATTATTCATAAAGCGTATTTTATTTGAAAAAAGAACCTAATTTAATAATTTATAATAAATCCGATCTCAACCTTAAATTAAATTATAATTATTCCAATATTGCATTATTTTAATTTTTTCAATTCGTTTGTTTTCTCTAATTGTATTAGAGAAAACAAATTGTATTGTTCCTGTAATAATATATATTATATTTATAGATTTTAAAAAATTAATTATTAGTGATTAATTAAAAATTGATAAATTTATCCTAATTTGTTAATAATTCTATGAAATTCAATATGAATTGGTTGAAGTAGTCACTGGTCCATTATATAACTTATTATAAATATAACTAAATATATTTTTTTAAATTGTTGTAATTTATTCAAGAACATTCAAATAAAACAAATGTTAAGCGCAAAATGTTCCAAATCGGGCAACAGGTTTGCTAAAACATATCTTAATTGACTGACAAATCATTCATAGGTCGAGTATGGCGGACCAGAATACCCATACGGGCGATCCATTCCTTGATCGTCCCTCATGAGGGTGCTGCTTGGGTGATTTCTCCGATTTTTAAGTAACATCATAGAATGTTACTTAAAAATGTTACATTACGTTACTAGTAATGTTTTAAATGACTTTACTAGTTTTACGAACATTTTTATTTCTTTTTTTTGAATAAATCTTCTCTTATTAAAAAATAATAATATTATAATATTATAATAATATTCGTAAGGTGGCTTAGGAATATTCAATCCATGCGAATCCGTTGATATCGAATGGAATTGTTCGTCCAAGCTTTGTGCTACTCTGTCGGAGTTGGATCCAGCGTCGGAACTGGAACGAAAACAACTAGCAGCCATGTCTGAGGTTCGGCACCTCAAAAACCATATGGTGAAGAGGTAATGCGTAAAGTACCGGCAACTTGTAATGACCTAGTCAGCAACACCTTGATGTATGCATCACAAGAGGGGCGTCTACCTGGCTTTCAGCGAGAGTGTGCGATGGTCGCAAGTTTAGATTTAGCAACCGTGAATTTCGTGATGGACTGGCCGTCAGATACGGCTGGAAAATCAGTGATGCGCCAGCCAAATGTGTCTGTGGAGATAACAACTCCGTCGCACATACATTGTCTTGTAAGCGTGGGAAAAGCGATTATTAGGCATAATGTGGTAAGGGACACATTCGCAAACGTAGTTTCCAAAGTGTGTTCAACCTCACAAATCGAACCAACATTAGCGCCACTGGAATCTGCTGACGTATTCACCCACTCAATATAAGATGTTATTCTATAAGATGTTATTATATAAGATGTGTTATGCACGGGTCTGTATGGTGTACCAACTGAGCGGTTCTTCTTGGACGTAGCTATATTTAATTCTCATGCTCGTTCGTACGCCACGATGGCCCCTACTGCCGCTTTCGAGTTTCATAAACATCGGAAACATGCTAAGTACGCGGAGCGGATTGGTGCTGTAGAACGCGCGACATTTATACATATAATTGTGTCGACTCAAGGTGGCATGGGTGTGGAGACTGAACGGCTAGTGAAGAGGGTCGCAAAAGTCTTTTCTGAGCGTCACCAGAGCAATTATGCTGTTAACCTTGCCAGGATCCGGAGAATCATAGGTTTTGTATTAGTGCGTGCCAATTCCTGGTGTTTCGGGAATCGGAGGGATCCGATTTCTCCGAATTTAAGGACAGTGAGACTATTCCGCGCGAATTTTTTGTAAAGCATGTAAGCCAGACGCGAAAGAATTACGAATGCCGTTTCGTCATCACAATGACTCATCAGTGCCAGATCCCTCCCACTACTGGATGCAGAGGAGGACTGGCAGACGGCAATAAATGAATGAATCAATGTGAATGATGTACGAGAAAATTTTCTAGTAACATCAATCCTCCTCTGCATCCAGTAGTGTGAGGGATCTGACACTGATGAGTCATTGTGATGACGAAACGGCATTCGTCATTCTTTCGCGTCTGGCTTACATGCTTTACAAGAAATTCACGCGGAATAGTCTCACTCTCCTTAAATTCATGATAAAAGTTAGCCGATATTAAAGAGACCTGCGCTGACATTTGCCAGTGCTTTTGCTAATGATCCTTTTTTGGTGAAGCTGTAGTACTGATTTAGTACTCTATGATGTTACTAGAAAATTTTCTAGTACATCATTCACATTGATTCATTCATTGATTGCCGTCTGCCAGTCCTCCTCTGCATCCAGTAGTGGGAGGGATCTGGCACTGATGAGTCATTGTGATAACGAAACGGCATTCGTCATTCTTTCGCGTCTGGCTTACATGCTTTACAAAAAATTCACGCGGAATCGTCTCACTGTCCTTAAATAATATAATATAATTATATTATATTTTGATATTTTCACTTGCAGCGAACATTTAAAACAGCGATCTTGTTTAGGATAGCGTGCAGATGATAAGCACTATATCTGAATATATAATGAATATATAATGAATATCTCATTCACATCTAATACACTTGGACGCTTTCGAGCAGCAGTTACAGCATCGCACCGCATTCCTAAGTTTTCCTCTTGCCATTTGTATGTGTCGGCTTCCGAAATTGTGATATTATAATTTGATATTATATTAATAATTATAATTACTAATAATTATTTATTATTGTAATTATATTATTATAATTATATTAATTTAATATAATTATATATTATATTAAATGATATATTAAATTATAAAGTTTTGTTTATACAATTTAAACTTCAATCAGTATTCGCATTGCAGAAAGGGTCCATAGACAATTCACGAAAAATCAATTGAGTTTAAAAGAGCATCATTTAAATAGCTAATTATTTACCGATTTAAACCGTCATTTTTTCAAATTCACTGGAGGCGGTAAGATATTTGCACAAATTACTCGGATTTAACAACAACTCCTAAGCAATGTTTTGTGTCATCAAATTGGTCTCAATTGATCTGTAAATCAAGTTGATTTATAAATTAGTCTCAATTTAAGAATCAATGACATTGGGTATATTATATTATATTTACAATTATAACTGCAATTTTAAGATTTATTATCTCTATTAAGCAGTGATTATTATATTAATATAATATTATATAATAATATAATTAAACATTAGATTAGTATTAAAATATATTATATTATTATCATATATTATAATTATATTTATATTATATTTATAATTATAATTATACAATTATAATTATAACAAGACATTATCGAAGATACAAACGATTTGCGCAGTGAAAGGTGTCAAAATGCAGTTATATTATTAAATAATTTATTTAATAACACGATTGTAACCTTTAAAATCTTTATTTTATGAGAGTGTATACAATACAGTTCATGATATTTAGTAGCATTTTTAATTAAAACGATTAGTTTAAAATCGTACTACGGGAGTCTTTATATTTAGTCGGTCAACAACTTTCTGAGTCATACAAAGGACGGGATTGACTTGTTCTAAGTCGTCTGGCAACACATTCATCAGTGATAGACCTGCTAAACCGAAAAGGGTGTGGAACGGATCAGGAGCATAGCCTGGCCTATCTGAAAATCCACCGGATTCATCGTCTTGGCTTGATAATATGAAATCAGTCAACTTGTATTTATCTATCCAATCTAATCTATTTAGAATGCAAAGAGACGATAGTACCCACCACGAATAGCAAACATCTGGAAGTTTCTCTGGCCGTCCATTTAAACCACCGCTTTTTGGTAGTTGACGTTCACATAACCACCATCCAAGTTGGTCAACATCGTCGATAACATCTAGTCGATTAACGAGTGAAAGAAATCCTAGGCAACAGAATATGTTACCTGCATGCGATTCAGAACCAGGTTTTAAGCCGAAACCACCATCAAAATTTTGACACCTTT
Source organism: Pomphorhynchus laevis (assembly GCA_012934845.2). NCBI lineage: Eukaryota > Metazoa > Acanthocephala > Palaeacanthocephala > Echinorhynchida > Pomphorhynchidae > Pomphorhynchus > Pomphorhynchus laevis. The sequence goes on from WNNJ02003058.1 coordinate 26,490, forward strand.
TTACGAAATCAACAGCTTTTTCCAAATTAATGAAATCGTCGGAATTTAATTGCAACAATTTTAAACAGGCAATTGCACAAAATGAGAATCGGCTATCAATTTCGCCCCATTTATCTCCAGCGAAAGATCCGTCTTCTTGCTGCAACCCTTTAATGTATTCACCGATCACTCGCTTATCGTCAATAAGATCCATTTTGTCAGCAGTAATCAATATTTGAATTGAACTAAGAGTAAATAGCAAATGAGGTTCGTGATTAACCCATGCGCGAAATCCACCAGACATTTTCCGATCAAAACAATCATTCACAATTGTTTGTATTATCGTAGAATCCGGTGATCGGTTATGCTTCATAATCTGCAAACTTGTAAAGGCCCAATATATTCCACTTACACGAAGATAATCTGACATTATGTAGGCATCCTTATCGTGGTCTGTTCCGTATCCATTTATAAACTCAATATGCTTTTCAATTAGTAGTTTTGATATTCGCTTATTATCCGGTATACTAAAGTCATTTGTGTACATTCAAGGGAATCTGGAAGTTCTAACTAAGTATAAATGATAATTAATTCGTTAACATTGGGTAAATTGATGAATTTCAAAATTTATCCATTTTGAATTATGAAATCAATTTTTTTAAGTTCCATATAACAGCATTAATAAAAATTCGTTAATCTTGAGTAAAAGTTGCAAATGCATACGATTATAAAGGTCATTAGAATTTCTAAATTACCAGTTTTCTTATAAAGGGTTACTTAAAAAGTCGGACTGTAGCCAAATAATCCTTAATATTTGCAAACTCTTATTAGAAAAATACTCAGTCAAAGCATTGCATTACATTGTACTGTCATCGTAAATATTTCACAACGTATTATGTATATTTTAGGCTTCGTCCTTATTAATAGTATAATAATAGTAAATATAATAAAAGTTTAATGTATTATTGAATGTATTATTTAATGTATTTTAATGAAGAAAGCCAATATCATTACATATTGTTGCAATTCTTAAAATTTTATTATTTAATGTATTATATTTTATATTATATGGTATGCATGAATGCTCATGCAAAAATATGTTTCTTGTAAATTTAAAAATGTCATCTTTACGATATAAATTAAAAGTAGTTTTAATTGATGTTAATTTAATGTTCATATCAAAATATATACTTTCTTTATCATTAATATTGGTTTTGTTAAGAATAAGGCTTTCTGGATGAATGTGCTAACTAATTGAATAAAAATTGCTAGAATTAAATACACATATAAATTTAAAAATGTCATCTTTACGATATAAATTAATAGTAGTTTTAGTTAATGTTAATTAAATGTTCATATCTAGATATACACCTTTATCATCAATATTGGTTCTGTTAAGAATAAGGCTTTCTGGATAAATTTGTTCACTTACTGAATAAAAATATTAGAGTTAAATACACATATCATCAATGTATCGAAACATATATTTCATATCTTTATATAAATTAGATTTGTTTTTTACACAGTTATGAACAAATTCATATTCTATAAAGCTTAAAAATAAGTCAGCTATAATTGGGCAACTATTACCTCCCATTGGAACAACTTTTATTTGTCTAAATATAGATGTCTCTACTTTTAAATAATTTCAATTTATCAAAATATTTAAGGATTATATTAATTCAATTTTATTCATATATTTATATTTATTTGATGGTATAATTTTTGTTAGATAGGCGTTATAGTTATTATAGCATATATAATAGTATATATAATATATATAATTCGATAGTAGTCAGGGTGTATGGAATTGGAAGTCATGAAGGAAATATTATGTAGCTGGTTTTTATGCGAAAGTAACCTTGTGTGATCTAGAAAATATTTAATAGATAATAAGGCATCCATAACAAGATCACCAGTCCGATTTCAATCGATATTCATAATCTTAAACTACACGATATATAATAAGCATGCAAGAGAGCATCTCGGACTTTGATACAAGACTTTCAGTCACCATGTCACTATACGATCACTTTAGCATCGAAATGATGGGTACATCGAAATGATATAGAAAAAAGAAAAAATAATGAATGGAAATAAAATATATAATATACTTTGTATTTGAATAAGATAATAATCAAATTTTATCAGAGGGAATACGTCATTGGCATGTATTTGACCCCGCTGCTATGTTAAATCAAAACCAGAGCCAAAACCTTATTACACAACAGTTCATCCTGATGGCCTATTGTCCTTATTCGAATACATCAAAGAGTCAATTCATAAAAATTAAATTAAATTTTAAATTTTAATTAACATTTTAAGTTGGCATAAATTGTATAAAATTCTATATAACAATTATAAACAATTATTAATAATTAGATAATTTGAAGATATCGTATTTTCATTATAGCACAGGATATACATAAATTAATAAATTAAACTAGTCATAAAATACTAAATTATAAAAAATTTAATATCGAAGTATATAAATAACTAACATTATTTAAATAACTTCATATATGACATAACAGTAATATCATCTATGGCACCATATATTTAGAAGTCAAGTATTAATTAATCCATTCATACATGACATAAGCACAATCGCATAAACAGTCATAGCCACATTTATTAATTATGGGTATAAATCCGTAATTTGAAATAAACATTTCTAAATGTTTAAAAATCATTAAGCGACTTGAACACGGAAGAATTAAACTAAAAGTTTAAAAATACATATTTAGAGATAAATAACATGCATCGATAGTACCCGCTTATTTATATTTTGGGAATTTATAAACGTCTACATTTATTTCGATTTTAAATTTTTACCAAAATAGTTGTTAATTCGGTAGAACTATGTAAAAATTGCATTTTTAGAAATAACTAAAATTATTATAGGTTTATATAATAGTAGTGCACAAATGTGCTGAGTAGACAACGGAATAGAATTTCTTACGAAATACGGCATTTATACAAAATGATGTTGCTTGTTATACTTGACTTTGATACACGACTTTCAGTCACCATGTCATTTCCAGACGGCCACTTCAGCATCGAAATAATAGAGTACCCTGTAACACTCATCAGTAGAATGAAGTACCCACTGGTCGATTAAGGCGTTTCCGACAATTTGCTAAATTGACTGAGGCTTACGCTCTTCACAAGATCGAATCGCTATTGTAGCTGAACTCGTTGGATCCTTAATGGATACGGCATGTATAATAGTAGTGCACGGATGTGCTGAGTAGACAACGGTTCAAACATCGAGACATAAACTCCGAAATTCGTTTAGATCCTAGATTGGGAAGCAATCTACAGGGAAGTTCTATATGTTACATAATATACACAAAGACAAAATACCGTGCAATGGACGAGCAATAGTAAGCTGTATAGGAACTCCTACTGAAGCCTTATATAGATGGGTGATTACAAATCAAAACCACTTTTACACAATATTAAAGCTCACATTGAAAGTACCGATGATTTTGTGAGGAAATTTGAAGAAATCAAACTTACCATTCCACAGAATGCCATCCTATTGACTCTCGATGTGGAATCTCTGTACACAAATATTCCAACCAAATATGGACTTGAAGCTGTGTTAGAAGCAACGAAATTATTGAATAATTTAACAGCTGAAATGATACTGGATGCAACAGAAATTGTTCTTCGTAATAACGTAATTCAATTTATGAACCAATTGTATTTACAAATATCAGGAACCGCAATAGTCACACCACTAGCTCCTTCATATGCTGTATTGTTCATGGATATGTTCGAAACGAATAAAATGTCCACAGCCAAACATAAACCACACACCTGGTTAAGTTATCTAGACGATATATTCTTTATATGGACATCATGATAAGATGCATTGAATGACTTTGTTGCGCACCTGAATGAAGGACCGATGACATTCACATATGACAAAAGTTGGCCACCCTATTTCCTTAACGTTACAATTAATAAATAGGTGATTGGAGACAGAACAATCTACATTACACGATCCTACAGAAAACTAGAATCAAATGCAAAATATCTTCACAAAGCTAGCTTTCACTGCAGTACCACGAAACAATCCATGATACAAAATGAATTTAAGAGGATGATCAAAATTTCGAGTACATCAGATTGGAAGTGAGAGGCTATAGAACAAGTAATTAAATATTTTATGAAGAGAGGCCATCATAAACGTCAAATTGATCAGGAGCTACAGAAAGTGCGAAGTATAACAAGAAAGGAACTATTAAATAAAGTCGAACCAAAATAAAACATAACAGTATGCTTACTCCCATATCATCAAGTATTAAGTGGTTTAAATCGGGACATGCTAAAAGAATACAAAGAGATTGATATTAACGAAAAGCTACCATGGGTCGGACAAACGATTAGAAAGCATTTAGTTTCCGCAAGGATCAAAGATAAATTAATAAGTGAAATCAGTGTGCCGAAAACCCAAATTCACTACTGTAAGCCATGCGATAAATCTCGTTGTAAAACATGTGGACTAATACCGATATCAAAGAGATTTTTCAGTAGCATCACCGGCCTTAGTTACAATCTACGAGCAGACACAAACTGTATTACGAACAATTGTGTTTATTTGGCGACATGCGTAAGATGTGACAAACAATATGTCGGTGAAACCTCTAATGGTCTGAATATAAGAATAAATAAGAAACGTATAGACATTAAAAAACGAAATCCAACAGATAGAGCAGTAACACACCACTCACGCATCACGCCTTAGAAACGTATAACTACATCATCATCGAAAGTGGTTTGGTGAATGCTCGAGTACGTAAATCGAGAGAGATGTTTTGGATTGCACAGTTAATGGCAGAATGTCCACAAGGCCTAACACAAGCTCCACCACTTATGTGGCAAGATATAACATAGGAAACATTTTTGTGACACGATATATTATATTACTTCAACACCTAACTAATTATGACATAATTAATTATTGCTAACTACTCTGCTGTTTCTTTGTAGAAGTTCTAGTAACGGACGAAACTTTTAAATAAAATATATAAGTCCGTATGAAAATCGTTAAAACGAAGATAAAGACCTCAATGAAGTTATTATTTTATTGAAAATGATATATTTTGCGTATAAAAACTAATAATTTTATCAAATATAACAAAACATAGCCATTAATTACGGATGCAGTCTCAAACTCATAGACATTATGCATGCCCTTGGTATTTTCAAATGTTTATAGAGGATGATTGTCAAAATTATTTTGACTACTGTTGTTGGCATTTAAAAATAAGTCGATTTTTTCTATTAAGGTATTTATTATTATCTCTACTTCTTTACTAGTTTTGTTATAGGTTTTTTTCGTTTATAATCGTTACAATTTCATACGATCTTTACAAATTTAAACTTTAGTTTTGATGTCATTACTATTTTATGCTTCTATTACATATGCGGTCACTCACTTAATGGTATTATGTTTCGTAATTAAATATAAATATTTTTCGAAACGGTAAAGTGTGCGTTAATTGCTGTGCACATAGATGTTCGAACCGTGAACAATCAATACATCCGCAACTTTCAAATTCGAAATATCCAACATCTTATCATCTTATTCATCTTGTTCATCTTATCGAACAATTCAGATAACAAAGGAGCCAGAAATTTATTGATTCAAAGGCAGTTCGCAAAGCAAATATCTAATTTGCTAAACTTCGAAATACATTGAGTGTGGATGAAGTCAGTGGTTGATGGACGGACAAATCGCGTCTGCATCAATTGATTAACGATTCTGTTAATTCATCTCTCAACCGTTGCATTACTAAACAGGTTTCACATGCAGTTTGTTCTTATAAGGGTTCGTCGAAGGAAGACTAATCGTAATCCAAGCTGACAAGCTTTTTCGATAGTGTGCTAGGACATCGAACTTGATAATTAGAAACTTGCCTTTAATTGATAATGACGTCAAAGTTATTAGTGACCTCTTTGAGGAAATTGGTTGCTAATAAACTAATAAAAGTATGAATTTACATCGGCTCTCAGCTAGTCATACCATCTCGTTCTAAGAAAGATCGATAGGTTTCTGAAATTGCGAGGGGCAATAAAGCACGTGTTCAATAACATGTTGTCAGCGCGTAATATTTATATATTTTGACGGAGTTTGACAGTTCGATTGCATAAGTCAAAGTCGATGTGTATTACAAGGCGATCCCATTAGTCCACTGTGGTTTAGTATTTTCATCTTTGATTTGCCACAATCAATTTTGTTTAAAGGAACTCGCTGTTTCCTCTATCCCGATGACAGTTGTATTCTCCACTAATTTAAAATAGATATAAACATGTATGTACTATTTACATACATACTGTTGTTCCGAAAAGTACAAATGTAAAAGTACAATGTCAGTAAAACAAAAAGCAATCCAAATCAGGTTCGACTTCCTATGAGAGCGATAAATGTACGCCGAAATTCTCGGATGTTCCGGCATTCAATTGCAGATGACGGGAGCCTGTTCCAACTGTTACTGCTCGATCTCTTATATCCTGATAATGCCGATGGACTTTTCTACGATGTTTGAGCGTTACTCGATTTCCACGTAGATGCTCAGAGTTGCGTAGGCAAAACATGAAGTTGAGGGGATGAGTGGGCGATAAAATTACCCTCCATACCAGTATAAGATCAGCGTTTACCAAACTTTCCCAAACCGTTGAAACACCTAATATTTCTAACTTCTGGTCAAACGGCATGTATTTGACAGCGGGAACAAGACAAGTAGCCGACAGGAGAATCGATTCGTAAGCCACAATATTCACTCACTTAATGGTATTATGTTTCGTAATTAAATATAAATATTTTTCCATAATATTAATATGATTATATTTAAATATTATTTAAGTAATAATTTATACATTATTTAAATGCGTAGACTTAGTTAGCTGATTTGAATATTTAAATAATTATTATTTTAAATATTCCTAAACAATTCGTATTCACAAAACAAATTAGGACAATATTAACAAGATTGCCGATTACCACAAGGTGCTTATTTTGGTTAGTGAATGCACTTCAAATTTTCAAACACATATGTGTTCATCATCAGGAATTGTATCGATAGCCATTAATCAGCTATTGTTTAACTTACAATTTTTGATGATGAGCACAGTTGTGTTTAAAAATTTAAATACACCTTTTTTGATTTTGCAAAAATAAAAATGTTGATTGTCCAGCTGTTTTTCATTCAATTTTTGTTGGACAATGAGCATCTTTGATAATCTTTTAGATTTTTCCATTTTAATTAACTTTTGAAATAATAAGATTAATTTAAATGTACAATTTTATATTAATTAAGGCTTGTAATTAAAACTTAGTTTTATATTTTATTGTATTATTTCACATTGGAATGTGAGGTTCTGATACTGCAGCTCAATACATTTTCCAGATCACTGTTTAGGATGGACTTTTTATCAATCGCAGTTTAGTAAAAAACTAAAACTCTTAAAGGCGAAATGCTACAAATAGTGTCAAGTTGCATTGTTACAAAAGCAGGTTTTAATAAAGTTTTTGATTTTTGATCTAAATTTAAAATAACAAGTTATATCTTAATATTTATACACATGTGATTGAAACTAATATAAATCTGATTACGTAAAGTTTTAACCAAGCAATTACATTAACATGTAAATTATGTTTTCTGCTGACATTCCTGATATTTAAACACAAACACATTCAAATCAAATGCGTATTTTCTTTAATTCTTAAGAGATAATGCGTATTTTCTTTCAGAGAGATATGTATTATATATAATATTTAATTTATATAATTTAGTTTATAAAATGTTTTCATAAATGCATGATATCTGCAAAATGGTTCAATAAAGTTATACTGCATAAAATTGTAATAGAAATTGTAAAATTGTAATTGTATTTAAGAAGATTATGGGGTGATATAAAGTTATATGAATTACTTTGAATGGGAGACATTTAGATAATCACAGAAGCAATTGAATTATTAGACTAAACCTGTCTTATCTGTACTAAATCTTTATATTAATAGTTTGTATTTAAAAATTAAAAATGGCGAATGAAAAATTGAATTATTTGAGTTTCGTAATTCATAAAAAACATTCTAGAAATTTGATGTAGTTGTTTATGTGCTAGACCGAATGAAAAAAATACACAATTTCTAACTAAATATTTCCTAAACGGCTAGTTATGGATTATAGCAATCAAGTCACATCGTTTTTAAATTTTAATATATCCACTAACAAGTCAATACATTTAAACTATATCAAATAGATTAAATTTAATGATTTTAAAAATACCATTGTATTTTTATTTAATTCATTTTGTTACGCTTACGTAACTTTTTGGATCATAGTGCCTCAAAATAAAAAGTATGGAAGGCATTTCCGTCAAATAGAACAATTTTGCTTGACCTGGATATATTTATATGGTTTATAGCTAAAGCAAATGCTGCAAGCGTACATTGTGGACGATTTTTCACGCTCGTCATCTCTCTATAGATTTCGTCTCTATAGTAACAGAGACGAAATGTAAACGATTATTAGTAAAGTCCTTGATTTAATCATTTATGTTATGTAATATAGTGCACTGGCTATTCTCTATGAACTATATCAGAACAAATGAGGTCAAGTTAATATTTATGTAAACGTTATATTTTATTTCATATTTGGTTTGTCGAATATTAAAAAATTTTCTACTTTACATACGTATGTGTGCTCAGAAATACAGTGAATAAGTTATAGCAAAAAATAAATAGGAAAAATCTGATTTTATATGAGCGATTTATTTTACATCAATTGAAATTTTAGGGCTTTTACGCCTCCGTGCCTTTCGGCTGTACAAGTCCAAAGAACAAAATACAATGACTACACCAACATCAAAATGAAAGTGAATACAAAAAAAAAACAAAAAAAAATCAATTATGGTAAAACGTAGTTCCTTCAGCTTAATTTGTTAATTTGTGCCAAGCTTATAGTTGCCAAATATATACATTGGAAAACGTGATTAATATTCTGAAACCTCTCCAAACAGAAGTTGCATCTACATGTTGAGCTCTTGTCATGCATCCCACCTTTTCACAAAACTCACTATGGTATCCATTCGTTGATACGCGTGCTATAAGATGGCGTTTCGAGAAGTTTGACAATTTCCAGTCGAATTGCTTCATTGCTGGCATCTCGTAATATTCATCTGATATTCCATGTATTTTATCACGCCATATGCGGGTGTATGCCTGATAATTCGATGTATTCGCTAGCGAGAATCTTTCTTTTGAAATCCATGATGTAGGTTGTTGTTTCGTGAACATAGGTCTTTTCTGATGGTATTTTATATGATGTGTTTTAATAACCGGATGAATTATATTAGCTTTTCCATTTGTTGTTCTATGTGATGGCCTCTTTTCGCACTGTACGAATAAGTTTATCTTCGGTTTGTAAATGATTCACAACACGAAAATAAACTTAACTACGCACGAAAATTCAATAAATTCGTGGTCTTTAACTGCTTTGAGGAATCGATTAAACAACCAGATCAGTCACCAACAAATTAGTATAAATCTGGACCACCCTTATAAAAATGTTTGATGAAAAGAAATTTATAATTTATCCAAAAAATGCTTGATAACTTAAATTTTGGATATATTTGAAAAAGTAGATTAAAATTAAATTAAATTTAAATGATATATATTTGTATCAATTAAAATTGTATAGTTTGTGATATTTCAGTATCGTTAAGTTGGAAGGTTTCCGTCTCGAGCGACCTCTAACAGGCACGCTGCATTTCCCCGCTGCACTGCACAGCTTAAACGCTGCAAGAGGAAATTGGCAGCTCTTCGATCATCTGTTGCCACCACCAACGGATTGCCCAGTTTTGTCAAAAAATTCGAAGTTATCGGCCCGGCAGCACCAATTGTGTCGATCGCCAACGGCACAAATTTATATTGCGATTCGTAAATACATATATATTTGGCCTTCTTTCGATCTTCTGCCAATCTAGCAACCTCCCCGGCCCCAGAGACCGCACTAGGCAAATGACTGGCAGCAAGAATGTTGGGACACGTGTAGTCCCATACTAGCAGACGTCCCCTTTCCCATGGGACTAGTGAAGCACCGTTCAGTCTCTTTCCGTCGTTTATGCAGAGCCCGATTGGTTCAAGGCGGGACGGGACACCGGCTGTGGCAAGGGCGCTACGAATAAGTGTGTTTACAGCACTGTGCCGATTGTGCCGGGAAATTACTCTGGGGCAGTCTAGCCCGTGAATACAAGAGGGGTCTGATACGACGCCGCACTCACACTTAAATGAAACCGAGTTGAAAATACCGAGGCGGAGGGCTGATGCAAGACATATTGAACTGTCGTCTAGTTTTGTGCCCATCGAAGCTATCGGTAGGGCATTAAGGAATGCGCCAGACCATCTGGTAGACGCGGCTAGCAAGCGGGCCCGATCTTTGGGAAAGGCGCATGAAGCTGTCAGGTGTCGGAATTCCTTCTCAAACAATGGGGCTGTCCAACGTTTTTGCAAGGTTGTATCCGTTGGAACAGTCAGGTCGAATTTAGTGGTCCAACTCTCTGACGCCGTTCGGTAGTTAAGGTCACTAGTGTCTGAGCGATTTGCCAAATGCTCTGGGATAATAGCGCAGTTAAGTCCTTTGTGCGCGAAACAGATGAACAAAAGGCCGGTATAGATAACTCTTCCGCACGCAAAACACCCAGTCCACTCATCTTAACAGGTAGCGAGGCTTGACGCCAGGCTATGTCAGAGAGCCTGAGGTTTAGGATTTCCTCCAGAGAACTGCAAACTTCCTCGTCGAAGGCTTTCACGAGGCCGCTTGTATAACACGGTGCGCAGCGTAAAAGGAAATTGATCTTTGGCAGCGTCAAACAATGTCGAAGTATAAAGAAGGCGTCGTGCTTCGCAAGTTTTGAGAGCTTTCGGCTTGCCTGCTAAAGTTGTGTGATAGCCGATTCCAAGAACATATCGAGGTGAAATCCGGCGCAAAGCGGTGCCCCTAGCAAGTCCGCGGATGACACATCACAGACTTTTACGTTTGGGATTATATCAAGTAGAGGTTTGAATAATTTAAATTATATAAATTAAAATTAAATTATTTGATAAAATAAATTTCAACATGAATTGTTGTCGTGTAACATAATACTTCGGTAAAATGTGCCATGCTGTATTTTAAAAAAGGAAAATACAAAAAGAGAAAGACAAAAAAATGAATTTAATTTTTATTTAATAAAAACTAAAATTAAAAACTTTAATTTTTATTAAAAAAATGAAAAGGCATTTTTATAGACGTTAATCAGAAAATTAATAATACGTTAATAATATGTTAATTAATAATAATATTATTAATAATAATATTATTAATTAATATTATTAATTTTTCAATCTTCGTTATTGATTTACCACCGGTTATACGGTCTTTTGCAAACGAAGTTGAGTTGGCGCTATATGCTGACGATCTTGTGATCCTGACAAGAAACCTAGGCACGGCTCAAAAGGCACTCGATGGCTTGACTGTATTTTGTAGTCGGAATGAACTAGACATCAACATTTCAAAATCAAAGGTAGTGAAGTTCCGCGGTGGTGGTCGTTTATCCAAGCATGACTCGCTTTTTATAAAGTCTCAGACACTAGAGTTCTGTACTAATTATAAGTATCTTGGCGTTCTATTAACGTCTAGATGGTCTTTTACCGCGCACCTTGAGGCTAAATCTTCTAAGATTGCAATTAAAACGGCTTCATATCCTCAACTAAGGAAGCTGTCGTTTGAAGGAGCGTTGAGATATTTCGAGTTAATGCTCCTACCAATTATTCAGTATGGGTTGGCAACATTCTGGGAGGACCTCACTGAGTTAAATTTTAGACAGATTGATAGGTGTCAGGCCCGATTTTTGAAACATATAGTTGGAGTATCCAATAAATGTAGTACGACAGCGATCACATACTTGGCAAAAATAAAGCCGCTTAGTGTCCGATTATGTAGTAGTCTTAGATGTGTTCAAACGTCTAGTTATCTCCAACATTTGGTAGCTCTTGAGACTAAATTCTTAAACGTGGATCATGATTTAGCCAATTCTCCTGTGTACCTGCAAAACAGTTGGAGATCACCGTTAAATGTGAAACGCCCATTGATATGGAGGTTATCTATTCATGGTTTTCATGATAACTACTGTCGCCGACTTCTCGCTTGTCATCGCCGTGATTCTTCTTGTATATGCCGCTTCTGTGCTTCTTCCTGTGATGCATTGCTCCATGCTCTAGCCTGCCCTCAACTCAGCCTTATGTCACTTCAAGAGATTAATGATCTTCGTCATTGATCAAAAAACGACGCATTAAGAAGACAATATGTATACTTCAAATTTTGTTGATTCTGACTAATTTCCTATTTTGTAATTATTTGCCCAGCCGAAAGGCGGAACGGGAAATAAAACTCTGTATTATTAATTAATGTAAATTAATCTGAGAAATTTTATTTGCCTCACTTCCGCTTGTAAGCAATGACGGTAGAAAATACAGTCAGTTTATTATTGTACTTATCGAGCTAGTCGTCATCCATCACGTGGACGAAAAGTGTGCAGAAGTTGTGGGAACGTTACGAAATGACGATATCGAATTTACTTTGCGCAAACTCCATGTAGAAAGAACTTAACATGAAAACAGACGTAGAAGGTCACAATATAGAAGTCCACAGAAACGACAGCAACAGTCAGAATTTCTCGAATGACAAGGCACCCTGATCATACAAAATTTGTCATGGTAACCATGAGTAGATATTTTCCAAACAAGCGGTCGCTTTGTATTAGATGACCTTTTCCAATTAGTCTGGAGAAATACTGGAGTGCAATAAATAACAGGATCAAGTTTTGCAACAGTAATCTGCGTATTGCTGAGATGGATCGAGAGTGCCGGTGTATAGGCAAATTAAACGAATTTGCAAAGATATACGCACATGATGGAAGTTGAGATAATGCTGACACTAATGTCGAAGAGGTCATGGGTGAGAGCCCTGTGATACGTTTAATATACCTCCATTGAATAGAATATAATTTATTTAGAGTGTCCTTTGTGGTAAATAGAACCATTTACAGGCCCACTATAAAAATTAAAAGACAAGTTTACGTCCGATGAATGTTTGAACTTGTATGTAGAGTTATTGAATTGATTGCGGCTGAAAGCGTTATTTTAGTTCGTTTGCAAGAAGTATGGCGATCAAGGAAGTTTTGAAGTGTTTAAGCGACGTCAATGATTTTGTGTCTCGAGGAAGTTTGTTCCAAATGCGTGGTGCAGCGATGGTGAACGCACGATATCCGTGATTACCGTTGTGACGGGGGACGAAAAGTTAGTAGGAGCGATGACTTCTTAGGGAGAGACCAGTCGTCATATTGGATGCGCTATCAGGAATATATAGGTAAGGAGGGTTGTGCCGGAATTTGATTTGCCATGTAAGTGTGAGAATTTGAGAGGTTATGCGGTTTGGAATGTCGAGCCAGTTAAGGATGCGGAGGGTGTTGGAGATGTGGTCGTACTTGCGAAGGCGGAAGATGACTCTAGCAGCCGTGTGCAGAATCCTTTGTAAATAGTGAAATTGATATGCTGGACAGTTTACGAGAAGACCTGAGCAATATTCTAGACGAGGCATGAACAGGCTGGAGATTAAAATAGCTGTCGATTTCACGTCGAGGTTTCTACGGACACTTCGGATGTCACGGAGGATGAGGGAGCATGAACTGATCTTGCTACGAATGAAAGGCAGAAACGAGAGATTATTGTCAAAAGGGACACCGAGGATTGTCATGATAGTCACTTCTGGTAGACGGAAATTGTGTATGCATACTGGAAAATCGAGGGTGTAAGAGTGGCGCGGTGTTATCCACATCATGTTAGATTTCTCGTTGTTTAAAAACATACGGATTGAACAAAGATATGCGTGAATAGCAGAGAGGCAAGACGATGCATCGGAAGCGAGGTTGGATGCAGATGTGAGTGCGCATGATGCATAGATTACTATAAGGTCAGCGTACTGAATATATTCAAAGTCGAAAGGGACCACGATGGAAGATAAATCACCAAGAAGAAGGGTGGAAAGAAGCGGCCCTAGAACGGATCCTTGTGGTAAACCGCAGCTGAGAGGAACCGGCGCAGAAGAGTTGGAGTTGGAGACTACGTGATAAGAGCGATTTGAGAGGTAGGATTTGAACCAAGAAATGACATGAGACGAGAAGCAGTAACGTTGTTTGAGACATGAGAGAAGTATAGTATGATCAACTACATCATAGGCGGAGGATAAATCAAGTGAAATTACAAGGCTTACTAGATGTTTGTCAAGAGCAAGAAGTAGATCATTGGAGAGTTTTGTGCATGCGGTCATAGTAGAATGTTGTGGTCGATATGCAGATTGAAAAGGTGGAACCATAGAATTTGATGATATGTAGTTGCTTACCTGTCTGAGGATGAGACGCTCGAAAAGTTTTGAGATGGTCGGAAGGTTTGATATTGGTCTATAGGAGGAGGCGGAACTTGGATCAAGATGATGCTTCTTTAATAATGGGCGAACTATGGCATGTTTGAACGACGAAGGGTAGTGTGATAAATGGATAGACATGTTGAAGACACTTGTGAGATAAGGGCTGATGGTGTCACTTAGTAACTTTAGAATGTATGTTGGAACAGGATCGAGAGGAGAGATTGAATTGGGTAATCGTGCTAGGGCATCAGATACGCTTTCGATAGATAAAAGTGAAAAGTGAAACGGTTCAGTATGATATGGGGCAAGGTAGGAGAAACTAGAAGATAATGGTACGTGGATTGAGGTCAAAGTTCGAGCTATTTTGCGTTGCGAATGAGATGCGAATTGGTTGGAAGTGATAGAGATAGACGTGACGGATGTGTTCTTCCCAAAAGGTTATTAATGGATTTCCACGCGTATTGATGATTGTCACGCAAAGATGTTTTGCTTTGCCAGTATGAGGAGCATTTTGAGTTCAAAAGATATCGGTATTTACGTCGAAATTCGAGGTATTCTGAGTAAGATGAGTTTAATAGTTCGGTGATATTACGACGACGGAATCTTGAGTGCATTCGGTGAAGGTGTCGTAAGGAGCGCTTGGCTCTTCGGCAATCGCTATCGAACCAGGGCGCTCCTGACTGACGGCGAGGTGTACATTGTTTGAACGGCAAAATCATATCGAGTATGCCAATAAGTTCAGTGCTGTACATGTTGGTTAAGTCGTCAAGTGAAGTGTTAGTAAAGGCGGCAAAAATTAGGAGTAGGGACGAGAGAAGGTTTATACGCAAGTTATTTAGATCAAGTTGTTTCCATGGACGATATATATGGGGATGAGTAGAGTGTGGAGGATCATTGGTTTTAATGTTAATGGTGAGAAGGTAATGGTCGGATAGGCCCACATCTTTCACAGAAACAGTGCTGCAAGTAGACGATGATCGAACAAAGATGCAATCAATGGTGCCACCTTGAATATGAGTGGATTCAGTAGGGATATATCTGAAGCCAAAATCTGATAATGTCTTGAGTAGGTGTGACGAGTGAGCGCATGATGGTCTGTCAAGTCGAATGTTGAGGTCACCAAGAATAATGATGGAAGATGATGTAATGCTTAGGTTAGAGAGCATATCAAAGAGTTCGTCAAAGAATGTAAGACATGACGCAGATGAGCCTGGTCGATAGATAAGGGCGAAACAAATTCGTCTACTGAAGTGTATAGCGTTAAAGCACATCAGCTCGAATGACGTAGGGGCAACTGGAAAGTTTAGAACATGTAACGATATAGCGGGCAAAGAAAAGGAAAGTAAACCACCATGGTTGATTCTTCCTGGATCACCATGTCGAGCACGTTCAGCAACGTTTAGGTTAAGCGATACGAGTCTTCGAATGGATATGTCGTTTGTGGAATGTCAGGATTCGGTTAGGCGGAGAAGTGAAAGTGAGTTATTTTGGAAGACTTCGAGAGCAAGTTCAAGTTTGTGGAGTAAGGAACGAATGCTGATGAGACCGATGTTAAGTGAGTATTTAGAAGGAGAATTTAAAGAGGATGATTTGGAGTTAAATGGCGCGAAACAACCCAAGGAAGAGGAGGGAGAATCAGACAATTTTCGCCTCGTTGTTGTTTGCGATTTATCATGATGTCATATGGAGGGTGGTGATATATTTGCTTGAATTTCGGCGGAGATTAAATGATTTTTTTTGCAAACGAATAACTCGGTTATTGCGAATTATAAATTTATGTGAAGGATCCGCCAAACGTTTTTCGTGTAATTGTTTCCTGAGTAATTTTAGTGCTTTCACCTCAGGTGGTGAGAGATCCGGGCTTACATAAGCGTTGTGAAATCGAGTCGATTCTCTCAGTTTGTAGGCATTGTTCAGAATTGACGTGGTGGTTGCTTCATCAGATGTAACAAGTATCCACGGAAGAATATCTTGACGTTTTGCAGGGAGTCGGCGTAAATACAAAGGACATGTGGATGCACAAGACACGTTCAACGATGCGATAAGATCCGATACTAAAACAAGATCGTCTGATGAATTAGGTAGTCCACGTATTATTACGTTTGACGAGCGCCGTTGTTGCCTATCACATGCTTGAATTATTGTTAGGGGAGATGTTGATTGACCATCGAATTGAGATGTTGAAGCGAATCGAATTTTCGGAAATTAGCAGTAGTAAGATCAAGCCAAATCGCCTGTATACCATATGTGAATATTGGAAGGATCATCACCTTAAAGAATCTTAGGCACCGTGGAAGGACAAATTACCTGTTTCTGAAGGAATACATTCTTTCAGTTGTCTTGATACACTTGTTGAAAATATGTTTCGAGAATGTCCATTTCGGATTTAAAGCAATACCAAGGTAGGAATACTCACAACAAAATTCAAAATTGCCCTTTCAATATTGCAATGAATCATCACCGCGTAGACGGCCACCCTTCCTGAATTTTATAGCTCGGGCCTGTCTAGATTTACCACTATAAAATTCTGTGTGCAGTAGGTATCTAGACGATTAAATGACATTGTAGCTGAATCAATATCATGAGAAAGTATGACTAAATCATCTGCATACATTATGTAGCTAGATCTACCGCTTTGACAGACGAAGGGAAGGTTAATTAATTAATGAATGATTAATGATTAACATTAATTAATATCATTAATTAATGTTAATTATTGATAATAATATTATTAATAATGTTAATTATCAGAAAATTAAAGCGTAAAAATTATAGAAGTATATTCAATAATACATTCCTTAAAGCATGTTAAAGACTTGCATAGTTTTAAGCACTACATAACCTCGTTCAGCTAATTTCAGAAACAAGTTCATTTCAGAAACATAAAGTAATAGAATTGATAACTAAATTATTATGAAATACTAATAATTGCCTAAAATAACAAGACTTATAAGCAACATTTTTTATCTTCTATGTAAACTTTTAACGTCTTTTAATAAAAGGCAGTTTCTTCGCAGATGCTTATCTTAGGATTTTTTAAAACTTGAGAAAATATAAAACACAAAAAATTTAAATTCAAATGCAAAATTTTTGAGGATTGGGTATTAAAGTTTTATTATAATATAACTGATATTTGAATTATATATTTAAGTTATATATTTAAATCATATATTTAAATATGTATGTATATAATTCAATTATCTGATTGAATTGTCTAATTAAAACCATCTCTTGTAAAATATTTTTAAAATATAAATTTAGCAACACATCAAATGTATTTTATATTTTCATCTTTACCAAGTTAAATATCTTAAATATTAAATATTTAAATATTAAATATTAAACATTTAAATATTTTAAATGTTTAATTTATATCTAATTAACTCAAATATCTATGTTTAAATTAGACATTTAAATGTTAAATTTAGATTTAATTAAAAATGTATTTAAATTAGCAGACATCAAATATTACATTACTATTTAATAAATGTTCAATTTAATTCAATAAACTGAACAATTCAATTTTATTGAATGTTTAATTGCAGGTTCACTTGGCACAAATTATTAATTCTACATTAGGAAAGAATTAAACGGACAACTTGGAGTATAATATAGCAAATATGTTGAAAGTAAGTCAAGAAATGCTAATGTATGGTTTTTCGATGATTGTAAATTTGTCACATAGTGTGAAATGTACAAAAATTCATTAGTTGTGAGCAATGACTAATAAAATTAGCTTCAATACAGCCCATCTCATTTATAAAGTTTACTAATTTCATTTTTATTATCCACTTATTTTATTATTTTACACTTATTTCATTAAAGTCCATTATTATAGTCCATTTATTAAGTGGACTGTTATTAGTTCATTTAATAACATTAAGCGTATTATTCCCACTTATATATTAACTGGCTCAAATATCCCAGTGGACAATGGACAATTTTGTATTGTAAAAATGATTTTTAAGAGCGATGGAAATTCGAGAAATATGGATAACTTTAAGATATTGATATTACAAGTTAACTAGCTCTTTTCGGCAATATGATATCGGTTTACTATTACACACAAAGGATACAATGCCTTATGAACAGAAGTTGATTCAGAAGTTCTCATTCAAAAACCAGCATAATTAACTCTACATGGAACTATTTCCAACGCTGTCCAAAAGAGTGGAATGGATTTTGTAGACTTTGTAAAGGCATTTGATTCCTTAAATCATAAACTTTGATTCCATTAATTGAGTTACCTAATAAAACTCCATAGTTCTTTCATATGTATACTAAAGCAGGCATTATGTCATCAATCTGTTCGTGTTTTCAACTGAGTCGTGCGATATTCAACAATATTTAAAGTATTCTTCAAAGTAATGAGCTCCTCAGGAGCTCTTTACTTTGAAGCCCGTTAAATTAGCCCGAAAAGCCCGAAAAAATCATTACTTTGAAGACTGGCTCATTACTTTATGACTTTAGCGGTCAAATCATCGATCCAGCGACTGTCATCATTCAAAAATGTGTGCTTCAATACAGCACTTAAGTTTTTTGTTAGCTCGTAGAATCAGTTATGGTCTTTTAGTAATCTGTTCCTACTGTGAAATTTCATTTATCGAAATTTTAATCAACTAGCGAAAATGAATGACACAAAGAAGAATTTTTCGTTTGAAAATAATGTTGTATCATCAGAAATAAATGTCGATGTATGCATATGGATTAAGTTTATATATGAAAAACAGAATGTTTTCAATATTCCTACTAATCATCTACAGTATAGAGGGTTGTTAGGGATAGAGATTATACTCAAAAGCTCTTGTCAATACAAACAAAGAAGTAACATGTCAGTACGGAATTTTTCAGTAAGGATGCATATGATAATAAGATAACAAAAGGCATTTTTAAATCTAATTATCTTTATAATTTATATGCACTGAACTGCCGGAATTGTTTAGCCTAAGGAAAGGCTTATAGAGGCATTGATGAACAATGCCTTTATTCAGTAGACAAGCGAAGTTAAGGAATCATTTGGACAAAATAACTGTATAATGAAAGGACAATTTTACCGACATATCCTTATCAACTTAATGCCGTCGATGACTTTGTTTCGTGATTAGTCTTAAGTAATATAAAGAAATATAAACTCGAAAAGTACAGAACGTATAGAACAAGTTTTGTCTTTTGAAATTTCTCGATGTATCGAAACGGATCTGCACTGATCAAGTTCGTCTCTAAGATCAAGAATACACAAAAGTAACGAATTTAATCAAATTTTGCAATGCCTCCATTGTGTGTCAGCTTTAGTCGGATCCTTTAACAGCAGAAGCATATCTGGTTTTAATAGCTTGTCCATCCAGACTCGATTGTTAAATAAATTGTTGTAAAGTGAACGAAGACTAACCGACGAGGTTTTATTTAACAATATACAAAACAACAAAACGTTATATATATTTATGGATACTATATTTAATTATCACATTAAAGAAATATAAACTCAAACAGTACAGGCGTATAGAACAAGTCTTGTCTTCTGGAAATTTTATGATGATTGAATATTGTTTTCACATGTGCATTAGGGTATAAAGAGTAAATGCAAATGCAGATTATATATAAGTAGCACGCCACTCTATTTATTAAATCCTTTATTTGATTCCATATTTTATTAATTTCTTGATGTATGCATTTATGAATGTAAAATCATTCTGTCTGATGATTTTATATTTTAATAATGAAATAAGTTGTATGTGATAATGAAGTAATTGAACTATATTTATGAAATAAGTGGACTATAATAATAAAATGAGTAGACTATAAAAATTTAACGGGCTCGAAATTTATGTAAGGTAATAATGAATGGTGAGTGCTTATGTAAATCAGATTTAAAGAAACATCACGTTCAAAAAAGAAACGATAAGGTTATTTTCACTTTCCAGATGATGGTCTGTGCAAAATATCTAGGATAATGATACATCAATAATCTTAAAATTCCTGGCCATCAATCGTGCTTAGCCTCCTATAATCAAATTAATCTTATATTTGACAGTGTAAAGATACTTGACATATTATCAATATCAGTTTAGAATAAATGACAGTACTTTAGGGTTTATATACAAACCTAAAATCAAACTATACCAATAAAGCTTCTTCCAACACTAAAAATTAAAATTTGGCAATTTAATTCGGGAGAATATGGAAAGGAACTTTAAAGATGGAAAAACAATATTTTTAAGAAATTATTATATGACATTAAAACATTGACTTTAACAGCTTTCATTAGCTTTCTGTTAAATATTACAAATCGACGTATATTTCTTTTGTATATTTAAATCTCCGAAGATAAGAATCTGCAGCCCAGATTAATTTTACATGGAGAATCAAAATTTTTGAAACTTCATTCCAATGCATGAACTTTTGTTTCGTGAAGAAAACATGGGAAATTATAATATTATTTTGAATTTGTTATTTTTAATACAAGTTAATTATGCCTTTATATACATGATAGAATTTTTTTTCTTTATTTTTCAAGTTTTTTAACACACAGTGTCCTTTTCAAGCACTGTGTGTTGAAAGCTTGCCATAATAAAGAAAACTTTTTCATATCATGTCTATAAAACTATCATTAACTAATATGAAGAAAGGCATGACTTCAAGTTTCAAAATTTTAATATCGACGTTTAAAAATATCAATTGTAGTAAAACAATAAGTTTATATTTAGATATATGCCTATTTTATATTTTTAGATAATGTTGCATTTTATAATCCAATAAATTTAAAAGTTTTTTTTGTAAAATTTTAAAATATAATATAAATATATATCGTTATATATTTATATGGCAAATCATCCATGAGAAAAGATATAAAAATAATTTTTAACCAATATTTCGGCTGTCCGATCAGTCCTCTTCAAATGATTGCAACTATTCATAGCAAAGACAATTTATTGTATGCAGTATTACTGGTAATAAATTGTCTTTGCTATAAATACAATTCTTTGAAGAGGGCTGCTCGGACAGCCGAAATATTGGTTAAAAATTATTTTTCTATTTTTTTCTCGGGGATGACTGGCCATTTAAAGATTAAGTTTGACCCTAATGTAATTAATATTAATATACACACCTAATGTTATCGTAATATACACCTAAATATTAATGACGGATTTTATGATTTGCGAGTAAAATACAATTTTGATGCCCATTCGAAACAACATTAATTTTATTTATTTAATCGAAATGAGACTCGCTGGGGATTGCATAAATTATTGGAAAAGCCTTACTGATTTTTTTTCTCAATAATTTTATCTAATGTTATTTTGTTTTGTAAAAACTTTCTTTAATAGTAAAATATCTGACAACTTTTTTTATATTATCAATAACTACTAGTTGTATGGCTAATAACAAACTTATTTTATTTTTCAGTGAAAAGCAAATTCCACCAGATTTTTTCAATTTAAGAATTGAATAAAATCTATTCAATGACAAACTATTCAAATAGAATTGATTATATTTCGCCGACTACTGTGGGTATCGTCAGAACAAAATTTATTCCAATTAATTTTATTCCACCGAGTTTTTTAACAAATTTACTGGAAATTATTCAAAATAAATTTCTTTATCAAAACAATAAAACTGTAACATGTATTTCCGACTAGATTTACATGTGACATGTTAGCTATTTCATTCACTGTTATTGTGCATTCTCTTGATTCTTCTTCGCTTAATCAACTTTTGTAGATGTTATCTATTTTTCCAGTTAAAAAATACAGTTTAAAAACTGTCCCTTTGCAATAGTATTATCTAGTTTCAAATACTCAATAATCACGGTCAAATCAATTGCCTATAGATTATGTTATGGATCTAACTCACAGGTTATCCTATGTATGAGGTAGAGATGAAGAAGTAAAAATTAAAAAGCCAAGTAGGTGATTGATGTTTGCTAACTTTATTAGCAACACGATTATAGAAAATGTCAAGATTGGAGTAAAAACAAGAATAGCGATATAAGACTGTTTGGAATTTACGGTGTTGCGTATTCATCCGTGAACATTAGATAAATATGCGCTTAAGGAAATCATAAGAATGGCATCAGTTGTGTTAATCAAAATCTTCGACAAATTTCAGTGATAATGCACAATGGCCTTTGCTAAGTGAGTTTCGGAAACTTCCTCCTTGATGTACATCCTTCAAAAGCAAAGCTATGTTTTGCCTCCAAAACATACCTGCAATTTGATAAAAGAGTGAATTATACACGATTGGCAACGAGGATAGTGGAGGATTCTACAAAAAGGATTATAGTTCTGATATTGACATTCTCTTTTATCCTTCCTTATTCCATGTGTGTCATGATATTGTCCAATATTTAACTGGGTTTAGAAAATCTAAACCCAGTTTAGAAAATTTGGATTTAAAACCTGGGTTTAGAAAATTTAGATTTTGCTATGTGGTAATTTATCCATGATAATATATATATAATTTATTTATGATTTTTTATAAAATCAGTGTGATAGCCTTATTTCATTTTTTATATTTATAAAGTAAAAATTATATCTCAGAGGGAGAAAGAGGTATATTATAAATCCTTAAACAGGGATATAATAAATCCTTAAAGAGGAATATAATAAATCCTTAAAGAGGGAAATTATAAATCCTTAAAATTTTGAAATTGTAGTCATTTTGTCGGGTAGGCTATTCGAATAGCTTGGTCGGGATGGTGTATCCATTCCATAAATCCCCTTTTGAATGTAGCAACACTGGCTACATGTTCGGTAGCATGTTCCATACACTAACAGCACTATGCTAAATACGCAATAGACTGGGACACCTTTCATGATATTGTGTTCTAATATGCAAACTATATCCTCGATGCCAAGTGCGGTGTCTAAAATCTACATAAGCTGAGGAGAATCCGTCATAGCATTTAGCAATCTTATACATGACTTTAAATCTAAATACATCAAACCAGGTCAGATAGAACAAATTCCTAATATTTCGAGCCTTTCTATGTAAGGAGAATGTGGAATTGTTGCACATAATCGAGACCCTCGTCTGAGTATATTATCGTGTGAATTTATCTCCTCTTTAGTACATGGAAACGTTGATTGAATGCTGTACACGATGTGAGGACAAATCAATGCATTATAAATAATCTTAAAACTTTCGGCAGGCAGGGATTTGAAACAATTTTTCAGTAAATAATAACACGCCGTCCCTTCGAACACATTGTTCGTATTCATGCGAGTCTTGAGAGATGACTGAACAATAGTGGGAATTGTTTTTAGAAAAAATCTAAGATATACAGATATAAAACAATATAAAAGTGCAACGATTTTAAATCAACAAGCATATACTTACATTAAATCAAACAAGATAATTCACATAATTGCGAAATGGTAAAAAAGAACATTAAAATCAGATAAGAATAAAAATGTAGATTATTATTAGCAACCAATAATAACTATTATTATGTAGACAACGTTACGAGCATAGCTCAGAGTTGCTGACAAATCGATAGTTAAAATAAAAGAAAAAGAGAAAAACAAAAACAAATAGTCAACAATTTAAAATAATCTGTCCTTTAAAGAGCTCACGAGTTGCCGCATTTACAATATCATCGCTTAGACGATTACATGAATTTATTATTCGTTGTCCAAATTGAATCGTCCTAGAATGTACTATTCGTCGGCGAATAAGACATTGTATGTTCCGGACTTCAGAGCAATCGATCTGAGCGGACGTTTCTAGACGTCACCATCTTTAATATTCACGCTCAATCGTATGCTTGTGGTGTCCCCGCATCCGTGTTTGCCAGCAATGAAGCAAGAAAAAAGGCGAAATACAGTGAACGCATTGTGAGTTTTGAGCAGAGCAGATTCGTGCCTTTCGTCTTATCCACGTCAGGTGGTATAGGCGACGAGATGAGACTATTTCTGAAATCATTAGCTGCGATTAAGGCGCAGCGCTCAAGACAGCAATATTCCGAAATTTTGGCACTTATGAAAAAAATTTCGTTTGCAATTGCTCGATCATCTTCTGTTTGTCTTAGATCGCCCCGTTCTCGCTGTGGCATGCCTGTAGGGTATTTTCCTACCAGCACGCATCCAATCACAAAATAATGGCAGGATCATAATTAACTGCACAAAGGCCATTTGAGGGAACCGAAGATTGTATAAAATTGCAATAATAATTTAAAAAAATTTATTATGTAGACAACGTTACGAGTATAGCTCAGAGTTGCTGACAAATCGATAGTCAAAATAAAAGAAAAAGAGAAAAACAAAAACAAATAGTCAACAATTTAAAATAATCTGTCCTTTAAAGAGCTCACGAGTTGTCGCATTTACAATATCATCGCTTAAACGATTACATGAATTTATTATTCGTTGTCCAAATTGAATCGTCCTAGAATGTACTATTCGTCGGCGAATAAGATAAAACGAGTCACCTCGCAAAGCTCGAGTTGATCGAATGTTAAAGAGTCCACGCAACACATGGTGTTCATTGCGAAATACCTCCCATACAAGACACAGATCGCGCGAGTCATTGATGAAAATACATTGATGAAAATACATTTGCATCAATGTATATTTGCATTGATGAAAATACAAAACTAGAAACGGAGTCAATAGACAAATTGCATTATTCGAGCAATAACAAGACCAATTACAAAAAGACTTATTAATAGTCACAAGAACACCGCCATACGGTCTGTCACGAGGGCCTATCCCCGCAGTTATGTCGAATGTATACAGTCCCGGTAGCGAGACTGGAAGTACAAAGAGTTTCACAAAGT
Source organism: Pomphorhynchus laevis (assembly GCA_012934845.2). Taxonomy (NCBI): domain Eukaryota; kingdom Metazoa; phylum Acanthocephala; class Palaeacanthocephala; order Echinorhynchida; family Pomphorhynchidae; genus Pomphorhynchus; species Pomphorhynchus laevis. The sequence continues at coordinate 51,723 of WNNJ02003058.1, forward strand.
ACTACTACATCAAACCGCAAAAAATAAGCTGACACGCCTTCTCGTATAAGACATTGGAGACCTTCCACGTTATGAAACACAAGTCTCAACGGTGTTGTATTTTCTGATACGGAAACTTTTTGTGAACTTTGATAATAATAAAGACACAATCATCTGCTATTCCATTAGACACTTTATTAGTCCATGATTCTCTATCATAAAGCAAATTAGATAAGCACGATCTTCCAATGGTGAATCCATGCTGACGTTGGGCTAGTTGGTTCGACTGGCGGAAAAAGTTTACGTATTTATAGATAATGCGTTTAAATTTTTTTATTAACAACACTAGTTAAGCTCACGGGTTAATAATGTTCAGGAATGTGCATACCACCCTTCTTAAAACAGGAACTACAATTGCACATTTCCAATCTAGTGGTAAATCAAAGAGGGATAAATCAAAGAGGAATATTTAGATAGGCATAATCAAATTATAACTATGAAGATAGTTATAATAATCTTATTATATACTAACTGGGTGTTATGTCATTTAGTCTTAGCATCGTTGGTTGTCAAACATTCCATTGAATTAAAATAAACTTGGACAAATCAAATCAGCTAACTGAGTCTACGTATTTAATATAATTATAAAATAAACAAAACATAATAATGCTAAATCAAAATTTAATAATTAAATAATAAAATAAATAATTGTTTTAAGATTTTCTATAATTTAAATCAAGTTAAAAAAAAAATTGAAATTTAAAATAAACGTCATTTTTATGAATTGACTAATAAATAACAGACGTTGTATCAGAATAAGAATTAGAGGTCATCAGGAAGGAACTGCTATGCTATCAGGTTTCGGCCCCTAACTCCTCTACCCAACAAAGCAGCGGGGCCAAATACATGCTAATGATGTATTTCCTCTGATAAAACTATCTAGTATCTTATTCTAATATAAAGTATATTATTTATTATCAATCCATAAAAATTTGCCATTTAAGAGCTTAAATTTATTCTTTATATTATTGTGTTGATTTATATATTTTACTATTTTCTGTTTGATGGTATTTTTATAGTAACCTAGTTTAAAATATGTATCTATTAAATTATTTAAATGATTTTGAAGAAAGCCAATATCATTACATATTGTTGCAATTCTTAAAATTTCATTATTTAATGTATTATATTTTATATTATATGGTATGCATGAATGCTCATGCAAAAATATGTTTCTTGTAAATTTAAATATGTCATCTTTACGATATAAATTAATAGTAGCTTTAGTTAATGTTAATTTAATGTTCATATCTAGATATACACCTTCTTTATCATTAATATTGGTTTTGTTAAGAATAAGGCTTTCTGGATAAATTTGTTCACTAATTGAATAAAAATTATTAGAATTAAATACACATATATCATCAATGTATCGAAACATATATTTCATATATTTATATTGTTTAGATTTAGTTTTTACACAGTTATGAACAAATTCATATTCTATAAAGCTTAAAAACAAGTCAGCTATAATTGGGCTACTATTACCACCCATTGGAACACCTTTTACTTGTCTAAATATAGATGTCCCTACTTTTAAATAATTTTGATTTATCAAAATATTTAAGGATTCTATTAATTCAATTTTATCCATATATTTATATTTACTTGATGGTTTAATTTTTGTTAGATAGGCGTTATAATTATTATAACATATATATGTATATCTTTTTCCGAATATAAGATTAATTAATTTTACTAACGCTTCTTTAATATCTACTAAATCTAGATTTGTATAAAGCGTACTAAAATCGTATGTATTTATATTTTGAAAATTTATTCCTTTTGTCTGTTCTAAAAATTCTTTTGTAGAATTAATACTGAAATAGTGTTTTATACCAGTATTAATTTCGATTACCTTGCAATATTTTTTAAAATGTGCTTTAATTACTTTAAGTATTTTATTCATATAGACAGAAAGTGGTTTTAATGTACATTTAAACGCACTACATATGAACCTAGGTTTTATTGGATTTTTATGTAATTTTGGATTCCAATATAATATAGGTATAGTTTTATTATCTAATTCAACCTTTATACTCTTTTTATCCATTATAGAACAGTGACTTGCAATGTTTGTTTCAAAACTCAACTCACTACGTTCATATGTTGGATTTACATTTAAATCATTAGAATTAACCTCTTTCACTAGTATATCATAATAAAGCTTTTTGCATATGAAGACAAAGTTATTACTAGCTTTATCAATAGTTGTTATTATATAGTTATCCTTTAATTTAGTAAGTTCTTTATACATATCTTTATTAATTTTATCTTTCCTTTTATAATTGTTTGTTATTTTCATTTTATTTTTAATTTTATCAAATATATAATCTTTCCAAATTTTTATCTTAGATATATTCGAGCTTTCACTATTAATCAGCTTACTAAAGTAATCATTTAAGTTATTATATAACGAATTGTAAATTTTATTTTTGTCGTTGTTATTATTTAATCTATATTTATACCCTTTTGATAGCAGCTTTCTTAATTCACAATTTTCAATTAATTCTAGATTATGGGTACATATATGTTCATTTATTTTATCAAAACTAAGACTTTTACAATTGCATTCTGTTTCCATTATGTTTCTAATATTATCGTTACATATTGATTTTAATTCTTTATTATAATTACAAATTTTTCGTTCCAAATGGTGGTAGGAGTTTATACCTTATTTTAGGAATATATTTACTTAAATCTGACCCTATTATTTCTTTACTTTTAGAATTATTTAAAAGTCCGGCTATATTTATGTTATCTATACATTTATTAATGAAGTTTATGGTTAATGTATATTTTCTATTGTTATTATTTACATTTATTGTACGATTATAGTATTTTGTATTACAATAACTGTCTATTATACAACTTAGCCTATCATAGTCGTTAATTAATTTTTGATTTATTGAACATATGATATCTTTAGAAAAACTTCTTATATTTACATAAAGATCTTTTAGCTTATTATCACTTAAAAGTTGTTTTAACATTTCTAATTGTTCATTTATATACATATCTTTTTTAATATTTTTAACTCTATTTTTCCTATTCCTTTTATCACCATGACTTCTTGGTTTGCGTTTAACCGGATTATTATAATATAGTTGTTTATTATGTATTATACTACTTCTGCCAATTCCTTGTACCACGTCATTCAATCCTAATGGGTACATGGAATTAAGCGTTTTAATCCAAAAATCTTCTTTTTCTAATAGTTTTTGATTTAATATTTACTTATTTTCTTCGATAATATGTTCTAAAATAAATAATTTACAGTTTTTAATATCATGTCCTATTAATCTCATATGTTTATGAAATATAGTTTGACTATTATGCTGTATATTATATATGTGTTGCCTAAACCTAGTTTTTAACATTTGATATGTTTTTCCTATATACTGCAATCCACATGTACATTGTATTAGATACACTACACCTGCGGTATTGCAGTTACAATTATTATTAATATTTAATGAAAAACATTTGTTTGTCGTATTACTTACGATACAATTATTATTTATAACATCACAAACTATACACTTTTTTCTGTTACATATAAAAGATCTAAAATTGAAATCATTAGTACTCACGTATTTTTTCAATATGGTTGAGTAAATGTAACTTTTAAGTCATAATTTTTAACGTTGCTTTTTCGGTGTCACCACCTAGTTTAGTTGACTCAGACTAAACTTACAACGGACCATGTAAAGGGGGAATTACAACGAACCATGCAAAGGGGGAAATTCTCCTTATGTCAAAATTAATAAAAATTTATAAATAACGTAAAGAGTTAGCATAAACTTCAAGTCAATTGGTACACTTATATAAAAGGATTAAATCGTTCACGTTTTATAACAAATTTAAAATCTTTGATTATTTGATAATCAAACTTACGACATGAATGGATAATTCGATTAATTTAAGAAAACGATTAGTGTATTTTGTGATGCAACTGTAAGATCCTTTTGCTCTAATATAATAAAAGTAATGAATGCGTTACTTTAAAATTACGGCCAATAACCTCTCTTATAATTTACTCTCCTGTAATAAAAGTAATGAATGCATTACTTTAAAATTACGGGGCTCGTTGTTACGCGGGATTTAATCATTCGTAAGCAACCGCTCGTTAGCAGTACGCATAAGCCATTATCTTTCTGATTACTCAATGATGACGACAGGTGTTCTGTAGGGATCGGTCATTAGTCCCACTCTTTAATATTTATATGCAAATGATATCACAAACAGCTTAACGTCGGAATGTGTTACCTATGCAGATGACCTTAAGGTTTGGAGGCGAATCATTATTACAAGCAAGAATTGGCTATAAAGTCGTTTCTCTCGATCACAAGAAAACATCATTACAAACACCAAAATCAACATAAAAATATCAATAAAAGGGGTAATCTTCAGTATTCCCCTGTTAGCGCTCTTCATTGTTCCGATGTTATTGCTCTTCAAAAAGACCTGGATTCTATAAAGAAATGGTGTATATCCAATGGGCTGATGATGAATGCGACTAAATGTAGACATATGCGGATCGGCTCTCCAGATATTCGTTGCTCTTATCAAATTAGAAACATGTCGACTGATTTTACAGATAAAATCGATGATTTAGAGGAATCTACGCTTAATACGCTCGATATGAGCGCTCACGTAAATAAAGTTTCGGCCAATTGGCGTCGTACTATTGGCATCATCGGACGATCTTTTGGATCACTTGAGGTATGTAGCTTCAGAATAATATACAAGGCCCTTATCGAATCTCGCATGCTCTACGCATCTCCCACAGCGTATCCACATCTGTGCAAGAACATTATGGCTTACGAATCGATTCTTCGGTCGGCTACTCGTCTTGTTCCCGCTGTCAAAGACCTGCCGTTTGACCAGAAGTTAGAAATCCTAGGTGTTTCAACGGTTTGTGAAAGTTTGGTGAAAGCTGAACTTATGCTGGTATGAAGGACAATTTTATTGCCCACTCATCCCCTCAACTTTATGTTTTGCCTACGCAACTCTGAGCATCTACGTGGAAATCGAGTAACGCTCAAACATCGTAGAAAAGTCCATCGGCATTATCAGGATATAAGAGATCGAGCAATAAACAGTTGGAACAGGCTCCCGTCATGTGCAATTGAATGCCGGAACATCCGAGAATTTCGGTGTGCGTTGAATAGTGTATCGCTCTCATAGGAAGTCGAACCTTATTTGGATTACTTTTTGTTTTACTGACATTGTACTTTTACATTGAGATCCAGCCAAACGAGTCATCGCTCACCGGCTGTTGTATACTCATAATAATTAATAATAAAATTGATGCGATATTGAGTTTGGTAAAGTATCCTTGTGTTAGAACATTTGGTATTCATGTGACGTGGTTGTTCTTTCACTCAACGTTGAATAATCTGCTCTACACTTTTCCCCTTCAGTAACAGTAGATCACATTCATCCAAACTCAAATAGTTAGATAACGAGTTGACGCGTGTTATCAGAAAACTAGATTGTGCTTTCCTGTTATTTAAGCGTGGTCTTGATTCCTACAAATCTCATAATGATATTCACAATACAGTATCGTCTCTAAAACGTCAGAAGAAGCATCAATTCATAGCTGATACATGTTCTCGCATTATGTTGATAAAATACTAATTTTTTCAACTACTTAGCAACCATAAAAGATCATCATCCTCAATCAACTGTCTGATCGATGGTGAGCGAAAATCCTTTTCCTTTTTCCATATCTAATATCCTTATTAAGAACTTTTGTCAAACTCACAATCAATCTTTCCTGTGTAATTATCATATTACGACAGAACATTCGAGCCTTCAGTATAATGAATCTAACATCCGTTTTGATCCACTTGATGTTCTCAATAAATAATCGAGTCTGCCGGTTAAAAATAGTTCAGAACCCGATGCAATCCTTAGTATATTATTACGTAAGGTATCGTCACATATATACTGTCCGCTTTCTGATATTTACTATTAGTTCTTGAGAACTGGCATTATTCCAAACATGGGAGAGAGCATTACTCATTTCAGTCTACAAAAAGGAGATATGGTCAAATCTCAAAATTATCGGTGAATAAGTTCGACATGTATTGTTTGCAAGGTCACTGAGAGACTTATAATGAAGTACATATCTTCTTATTTAGACAAATTCAGTTTTTATTAAAAACAACATAATTTTAGAAAGTATCGCTTTACTTCGGCAAATCTAATATTAGTTCGTGAAAGCCTAGCCAGCTTTGTTGAAGATGGTATAACGGTTGATGCCGTCTTTATTGATTTATCCAAAGCTTTGGATCGAGTGAGTTATTTATCCAATATTACCGTGAAAGCTTAGGAATTACAGATTCTCTAACATTAGCACGCGAAAAACATTAGCACGCGAAAGCTGGGCCGGTTTTGTCGAACAGAGGGTGCCGGTTGATGTCGTCTTTATTGATTTGTCCAAATCTTTTAATCGGGTTGTTCATCAAATTTTACTGTGGAAACTTGGAAATTACGGATTCTCAAAGCACGTTTGTCTCTGGATACGTGAATTCTTGAGTAGACGTTCCTTTGCTGTGCGAGTTGGTGAGTCTCTTTCTGAATGGTTTTATCTCACTCGATGTGTTCCGCAAGGCTGTATCCTTAGTCCCACTTTGTTTTATATCTACATCAACGAAATCGCTGAAAATTTTACATGACAGTGCCTATTATACGCCGATGACATGAAACTGTGGTGCCCTTTATTTCGTGGTTGTTCTAGCTCTCCCATAATACAATCAGATTTGGATAAAGTTAGTAGTTGGTGTTCATCACGCGGCTTAGTAATCAATGTTAGTAAATGTCGATATATGAGAATTGGTCAATCCCGATTACCTTCACCTTCTTATAAATTCAGCTCAACAGTTATCGAATCAGTAAATCACTTTACTGATCTAGGTGTTGTTATCTCATCCAATATAAATCTCGTCTTCATTCTTCTGCGATTATTGCAAAATGCCGTAGAATTTTAGGATTTCTTCATCGAAACGTTGGACAACTTGAGCCGAAGGCTTTACGCATTGTATATTCAAGTGTCTTAAAATCACATATGCTCTATGCATCTCACGCGACATACCCTCAACTGAAATCTGAATTGAGTGAATTCGACAACATATTGAGAAGAGCCACACACTTGGTTCCGGAAACTCGCTTCATTCCTTATTCAGTTAGACTAGAGACGTTGGGTATAAGATCTGTTGAATGCGATCTGTTGAATGCGATCTGTTGATTGCAGATCTTGCACTGGTGTGGTTGTCGCTGCGCGTGCCTAACCATCCGTGTAAGCAACTGTTCTGTCTTCGTGAGTCCTGTTACGTGGACACGAGCTATGTTTGAATCATCGCTCAAAGCATCGAACAAATTGCACGACAGTGATGGATCGCGTCTGTAAACGATGGAATGGATTATCACATGGTGGGATCAACAGCTCTTCTGCTGTGCATTTCAAAGAACGCCTAAAGCTTGACCTCGTCAACTCTTGATGTTTTTTTATTCGATGTGATGTTTCCTCACGAGCTTCAGTTCCCTTGGAAGTCGACATATAATAATGTATGTAGATTATTATTACATACAGAGCATTAACCACAAGGCTGTTTTGCTCAATCACGACAATAAAAAAGAAAGAAGAAAAAGGTTATTTATAGAACGCCTCAATTCGAAGTACCACATCCAGCTTCATTACCAAATTCTTCAGTATTTTTTAAAATCCAGAAAGCTCGCAGCATTCAAAACGGAAGGGGATAAATCATTCCATAAGTTACACGCTCGGTGGGAAAGTCGAATTTTTTTAATAATTTTCCATGGTACAAAATATTTAGACAAAGAAAATATCCTCTTCCTCCTTGCCACAATTTCTCCCAGTAACTTTAATGGAGAATCCTACATACTGATGTACGATGTGATACATAGAACACATGTCTAGGAACACGAAGCGACAACATGTGGAACTCAATCCAAGATGAAAAAGCCGTTGCTCATAAGGGAGAGTCTTCAAGCTAGGAGATAAGTGTGTGACACTGTGTACTATGCGGTCATAATTTGACATTTCATCTTTTGTACATGGAAATGCGACCGGTGCAGCATATTCAATCAATGGTTAAATCGTAGCCTTGTATAATATGACCAATGACTGAGGATTCGGTGTGGATAAACAACTCCTAATTATATGCATCATCCGCCTGGCTGCGATGTATACACGCATTGTATTCTCCCGCGTTTTAAGAGATCGGTGCAGTGTGACACCAATATCTTGAACATGTTCCCTTTCCACAATACAGTTTCTACTTGATTATAACAAAAGCTATAGGCAGTTCTTAAAGTAGGACACTTTCTACTTAGCTCAAAAAGACGATTACGCCGTTTAATAGTATCTAATAGCTCATGATCAAATCTTAAAATAAAGTTTGAGATAAATAACATGCAATCAATCCAGTTCCAGATCAATCCAGATCCAGATCAAATCAGCAAATTTAACAGTTTTAACACACAAGGACGTCGATGGGAGGACGTAAGAAGACATCTACGACCGACACCAACTGTGCTGAACTACAAGTACAGTGATCGGCACACGACTGCAGCGTCTGGACTACAATCGCATGCGACAGCAGTAAGTCTAAAGAAGACTTCCTATGCGGCTTTTGTGCCAACAAACTCATACGCGACCTCTCCCATAAGAACATATCAACCTCCAACGTGTCCACTCAAACCACTCCAGTCGTTTCTGATATCCTTTGTCAACCGAGTGATCCTATCATCACATGCACTTCTAATCCCATGTCTTCACTTCCCGACACTCCGTATCTTCACTTCTGTCTCGTTTCTCAATAACCTACATATCTCAATCAAAATCCCCTCCACCAACCTCCACAATCCTTCCACTCATAACTTTCCTCACATCGCCCACCACCCTCTCTATTATCCAAATCCTCTTTGTCTTCCGCTGTTAAATCTACTGCCTTGATATCCTCAACTCCCAGCTCTCCTATCGTGATCTCTCCAACTCACGTTACTCGTACTCCTTTACGGAAACGTTTTCCTTCTCGCGATCGTTGTGTCATCGTCACTAATATAACTCCTTCCACCTCTTTATCTCCACAAGCACGTCTCGACCACGATATTTCCGCATTCAGATCCATCCTCTCGTCTCTTGTTGATGGAGATAAACCATCCTTTTTCAACAACATCTCTCCTGTCACATTCATCCGCCTAAATAAACCTTCTTAATCTAATCCTTCCCAGCCACCTCTCCTAAAAATTGTTTTCAAGCATTGCTCTCACGCGTCTGCTGTCCTCTCCCAACGATTCAAACTCATGTCATCTTCAGCCACTCGCATTTTCCCCGATCGCACCCCCTCCGAAATCGCTCAACTCTCATCAGCCCGCATGGAAAAACGCCGTCGCGAAGAAAACTGCGAAACATATCTCTCGATCCGAAACATCGACGGAAATTTTCAAGTTGTCCATACCCGCCCAAAAATTCGATGGCGCTCCATCTCCCCTATGTGTCTTCTTCACTAGCCCCTATCACCACCAAACGGTTTCCGCCTCGGCATCCTCAACACTTGATCTATTCGCAATAAATCCGATCTCCTCCTCAACCTATTCACAAAGCAATCTATCAATCTCTTTTGCCTCACTGAATCCTGGCAATCCGATTCTGACGTCGTTTGCTCTCCGCCGGTTTCTCACTAGTCGAATCCGCTCGCCCCTTCTAAATTCTCTAATCATGGCGGCATTGTCGCATTCGACCGTCACCCCGCGTCTCTTCGCAAAATCACTTCCTCTTTCAGTCCTTGCTCTTTTGAACTGCTCACTTGTCGTTATTCTAACCCGATCACTCTAGATTTCGCCATTGTATACCGTCATGGTTCATCAGCTCCCATATCCTTATTTTTTACAGAACTCGCTGACTTTCTGTCTCACTGTTCTCTGTCCTCAATCCCTTCAATCGTTCATAGCGACTTCAACATCCGCCTCGACCGCCCCACACATATCCTTGGTGGCGCACTCGACATCATCGCTGTCTCCGATCATTTTGCTGCCTACACCTCACTGTCCATTTTCGATCCTAGTCTATCCAATCACTTTCTCGTCACCCTTGATCTCACTCACAACTACACCCCTCCTCACACACCTACAATCCTACGTCGCTCTTGGAGAAATCTTGACCACACCCTTCTCCGCTCTGCCTTACTCAAATCGACTCTACCATATCCAGCAATAAAATATTCCTCTCCTCACGATCTCGCCTTTCTTTTCGACTCTGAACTCACATCCATTCTCATCTTCTCTTGTCCTTCTAGCCACACCCACACCGTCGCTTGCACCGTGCCCAATAGTTGGACACCAATGCTTACTCTCAAAGCTTCGACTCCGCCATGCTTTTCGAGTCTATCACCGCTCACTCAGACGTGATTTCCGCTCGATCACTCCGTCTTTCCGTGATTCCTATCTTGCTCTTCACCAGTATCATCTCAACTACTACGTACCAAATGCAACTCCTTCTGGCAGCATAAAATCATCACTTCATTCAACTCTAAGACTCTATGGCATACTTTTAACTCAATCCTCGCTCGCTCCTCTCTGCCGTGCAACATCAATCCCCATGATTATTGGTCATTTCTCCAGACCAAAGTATTTACGTTGCTCTCTCTCACACCCCGGTCTCCATCCTATCCCACTCTGCCCTGCCTAGCCTCATTCTCCCGGAACTCTTTCATATTCTCCCTGTCTCACCTTTCGAAGTATCATCTGTTCTCATGTCCTTGCCGAGCAAAACCTCACCTGCCGACCCCTTGCCTACTCACATACTTAAATCCATATGTTTATCGATATCCCATTTTCCCACAACCTTGTTTAACCCGTCCATCCGCAGTCGTATCTTCCCTTCACACTGGAAATCCACAATCGTTCGTCCCCTCCTTAAGAAACAATCGCTCGCCGTTCCTTCCTTCAAGCTATCGCATCATTCCACTACTCCTTACTTTTTCTAAGCTCTTAGAACGCCTCATCTTAATACAAGTCAACGCTTATCTCTCGTCATCCAATCTGTACCCTCCTTTCCAAACCGCTTTTCGCTCTAATCACGCCACAGAAATCGCCTGCATGAAAGTTTACAAAGACTTACTCATTTCTCGAGACATGGCTCTATATAGTGTTCTCATCTCCCTCGACCTCTCCATCGGCTTCGACATTGTCGACCACTCCGTCCTCCTTTCTCGCCTTCGTTATGATTACGGATTTTCTTCTTCCTTCGGAGCATGGTTTGCCACATATCTTTCCGATCGTTCCTTTCGCGTCTGTTCTAATACATCATCCTCCCATCCCATCCCTATATTTTGTAGGGGTCCCACAAGGTTCTGTCCTAGGGCCCCTGCTTTTCTCTCTTCTGCTTGTCGATCTCTATTCGTTTATCAATCCTTTTTTCTTTTAGCGTCATGCAATACGCCGATTACATTCTAATCTATGCTCATGCACCCGCACATCGCATACACGATATCGGCATTTCTGCCTCCAACTGTCTTTCTTCTATCTACAAACGTCTCTCCAATCTCCATCTCGTTCTAAACGCCGAAAAGTCCAAAATAATGTAGATCCTTCCCCGTAAACCAAACATATCTCCTCCCACTGTATATTTTGCCTCATCGATCATCCCCATAGTCCACAATCTCACTTTCTTAGGCTTCCATTTCGATGATCACCTTTCCCTTAAACCCTTCGTCCGTGACAAGGTCCGCTCTTCTAACTTAATTCTCCGTGATATCCGCCGTATCCTCCCCCTTATCGACTTCTGTTCATATATGTCTCTTCTTTCATCGCTTCTTTTCCCTAAAATCGATTACTGCCTCAGCCTTTTCGCCAATTCTCCAAAATTCATCATCCTACCACTACAACGCATAATCAACTCCGCCGTTCGAGTGCTCTTTCGTCTCCATCGCTTTGACCACATATCCACATATTTTGCCAAACTCTCCTGGCCCACCATCCACATCCGCATCAAACTCCGCCTTCTCGCACCTTTCGTCTCATCGCTGTCGGATCCCCATAGTTCATCAACCTTCCTTTCTTAGACGACACTCGCCCCATCTCGCTATCTCTGCGTTCTCGTCATACCCTCTTACTACACGTTCCCAATTACTCCAACAACTATGGTCTCCGATCCTTTCTCTTCGCTGCCCCACTCGCCTGGAATCAACTCCCTCTCGACGTCCGCCGCGCCCCCTCTTTTATCATATTCAAACACCTCCTCCGTTCACACCTTCTCGACATCTGATTCACAGTCTTGTTTTGTTGTGTTCATGTAAGCGTGCGCTGGCACGCATTTGCCACCTTAAAATAAATATTTTTTTGTAATAAAGGTGGGAGCGCGGCGGACGTCGAGTGTGAGCTGATTCCAGACGAGTGGGGCAGCGACGAGGAAGGATCGGATACCGTAGTTGTTAAAGTAATTTCGAACGTAGAGTGAGGGAATTACGGGGACGCAGATATAGGGAGGTGGGACGAGTGTCGTCTAAGAAAGGCAGGCTGCTGAACGTGGGGGAGTCAACAGCTATGAGACGAAAAGTTATTGGAAGAAGGCGGAGTTGTATGCAGATGTAGATTGTGGGCAAAGAGAGTTGGGCAAGATATGTGGATGTGTGGTCAAAGCTACGGAGACGTAATTAGTATATGCCATTAGTATATGCCACAGCAAAACCGGAAATTACAGGAATAGTACATAACGTTTTTATTCAAGAATCAAAATTTAGGAGCTTTCCTGGGTTCGCAGAGCTTCTGGGATGCATAAGGCGTACCAGCGAACAAATGGGCGACGCCGAACCACTTGAAAATTTCGTATCGTAAGGTTACTTTTTCCACCCTTTACCTTCCTGAACAATTCTTCTTTAGCGACTTTTAGTGCTTTACGATCTTCAAAGGATAGATCTTTTAAAATACCAATATTCCCGCCTTTCAAACGATGAAACTTAGACATAATTGTCTGCACATTGTTAGCAGAACTAAATACTGCCTTTAAAAGTCGTGGCTAAAAGTTAGAACAAGTTTTCAGATTACCTAAACGGAACAAATATTCTGACATATTTGCAAAAATTAAGCATCATTCTCTTTCAGCAAAATGATTTCGCCGACTCTTAGCATACCTCTATGTACTACTTAAATTAACTCTCAAAGCGTTAGTTTCTTCTTTTTCGACCTTAACACCTTTGCATGCACATCGCTTATTACAACCAGTATGTTGTTGTAATTCCACCTTATCACACTTTTGCTCTAATATTGCGTTAGAGCAAAAGATGGATACGTAAATTCATAAATAAACCTTTTTTTAGATTTAAGAGTTGGTGATTATCCACGCGGCAAATCATGAATGGGAGCAAATGCAAGAATTGAGAATCGGTCACTCAAGTACTCTTGTCTTCCGATAAATTAAGCGTTATCGAGTCAGTAAATCATTTTACTGTATTAGGTGTAGTGATCTCGGCTAACTTAAAAATTCGTATTCACTCTTGTATGATAATGGCTAAATTTCGTAGAATTTTAGGCTTATTATATCAAAACATTGGATGACTTGAGCATTATGCAGTAAGGTCAGTTATATGTACGGTCAGTTATCTCAACTATGTTTAACAAAGGGTTTTGAAGAAATTGCTAAAAGACTTGAAGTCAAGAATTTCGTCTAGGTCGTAGTGAAGTGGGGGGAAATGCTAGATTGTTAAAAATGGTTCTTACATCACCAGAAGAGGCATCGATTTTTCTCTACAGTGGCAAAATGTTTAAGGGTCGCAAAGTTCGCATGCTTAAAGATCTATCACGTAACGACCGTGAACGCCTCGCGAATGCTAAAAAAGAGATAACTGAGCGTTTAGCCTCTGGAGAAATAAATCTATGCATTCGGAATTTTCAGGTGTGCCATCGCAGACCTTTCTTCGCTGGAAACCCATCTGCCTTTCCGTGAATCAGGATCAATAGGAATGCTAATTGATTTTAAAAAAGTGGGTCAATAATACGACTTGGTAAATGTGTGTAACCGGTCGTTTAAGGTTGGTTATTGTAATTTGCGAAGCTTACTTTGCAATTTAGACGAATTTCGCTGCTATATGACGACATCAAATTACCACGTTTTTGCAATTTCTGAAACTTGGCTTCACGATAATATCATTGAAAATATATTGAACTTAGATAGTTATCGTATCATTCCTGTAGACAGAGCGTCGCAGCGTAGAGGTGGATGAGTCGCTTTATATATTAAATCCAACATCATTGTTGATAACATAACGCAGTACTTTAATCCATGTGGAACTTGTGAACTCGTATTTGCAAGTATGTCAGTAACGCATAGGCAGTTCACTCTTGGTGTTCTATATAGAACTACTCAAGCTGACTGCATGGCTGAGGAGTTTTGTGAATTAGATAGGAGTGCGTTCAGTTGTTCAAGTACATGCATTTTGGTTGGTGACTTCAACATTCCCGGTGTTCGTATTTGCGTGGGTAATTCGTCTCGGCAATTCGGATGCGCCACCGGTATGAAACTATGGGAATTTATGGATGAGGAACTTTTTCTTGTTCAGCATGTTGATTTTCATACAAGGTTATCTTCATCGTATTCTTCAGTTCTCAATTTTATCTTTTCACACAATTAACGACATCTATGATCTATGCTATGAAGCTTCTCTAGGTAGGAGCGATCACTGCTTTATAAAGTTTAGTGTCAACATAGCCGGTGCTCAATTAGGCGACAATGCTGAGCCTGTATTATCAAAGCACATGTGACATAGTATAAATGTATCTGATCTCTTAGAATATGCATCCTCTGTTGCATTTGACAATTTCAGTTCAGATGTTAGTGAACGTTGGCAGTCAATTCGTGACTGCTTATTAATGATATCACACCACTTTGCTTCGAGAAATCAAATCGTGCTATCTAAACGGAATAAACCGGCATGGTTTGACTCCGAATCGAAGACACTGATAAGACGACGTTATTAATTGTACAGACAAGTCGCTTAGACTAATCACTTCGATCGAAGTACAATGCATGTCGAAATCAGTGTATTATGACTAGATCTCGCAAACCCATAATCTATGAACGTCTACTAATCAATTCCATTAATAAAAATCTAAAGTTTGGTCATACATTGGTAGAAATAAATGTGTAAGACCTATCATATCGTCTTTAAAATGTGGTGAACAACTGGTTAATTCGCAGTCAGATATTTCGGAGACATTTGCAGATTCATTTAGGCTTAGTGCTATGAACTCCACCAGTAACGATAATGATAATATTATGATAATCAATTTGTTGCCGTTGGGGCATTTCACAGTTTCACAATCTTCTGACTATGATGAGCTAGCTCGATTATCGATCAATTCATATCCCCGTCCTGATGACGTATATCCCTTTCTTCTTAAAGCTTTAAGATCCATGCTAACTGTGACATTAACTGAACTGTTTCAAATGTAAATTAATAAATGCGAAATACCACCGGACTGGAAATGCGCAATTGCAGTTCCGGTTTTTAAAAAAAGGTGTCATGCACAATCCTGAAAATTACAGACCAGTGAGCTTAACTAGTATTGCCAGTAAAATTTTCGAACGGATAATCTATAGGTATGTTGTGAACTTATTGCGTCAATCAAATCAGATAAACCCATATCAACATGGATTCACCGTTGGACGATCATGCTTAACTAATTTACTTTGTACTAGGGAAGCTTGGGTTAATGGCGTGTCTAACAGGATAGCAGTTGATTGTGTCTTTATTGACTTTAGTAGGGCTTTCGATCGTATACGTCATGAAAATCTCATCGAAGTGCTTCTGGACTGTAAAATAAATCCGATTCTTGTAAATTGGCTCTACGCATTCTTAACGCAGCGCTCTTATCGTGTTCGCGTTGAATCGAGCTTACCATCACCACGTTCACTTACATTAGGTGTACCTCAAGGCACTGTCTTAGGTCCACTACTTTTTAACATTTATCTAAGCACTTAAAACAGCTACACTGTCCATGTTGGCTTTTGCCGATGATCTTAAAATCCGGTCTAAAATTACTTCGAAAAGCGACATTACTGTATTAAAGCACGATTTGAAAATTATTCACGAATGCACTAATCGGACAGGAGTAATAATAAATATAGGTAAATGTTTCCATTTACGTTTTGGTCGGAGTGACATACATGCTGATTACATGAGAGGCGATAACATTGTATCTAGAGCGAATCACACACATGACCTTGACACAATTGTTTAGTCTTCTCTCAAGACTCGGAGAAATCTTGACCTCTCCCTTCTCCGCTCTGCCTTACTCAAATCGTATCTATCATTACCCACAATAACATATTCATCTCCTCACGATCTCGCCTTTCTTTTCGACTCTGAACTCACATCCACTCTCGATATTCTCTTGCCCTTCAAGTCTCACCCACACCGTCGCTTGCACCGTGCCCCATGGTTTGACATCCAATGCCTACTCTCAAAGCGTCGACTCCGCCATGCTTTTCGAGTCTATCACCGCTCTCTCAGACGCGATTTCCGCTCGATCACTCCGTCTTTCCGTGATTCCTATCTTGCTCTTCGCCGGTCTCATCTCCACCTACTACGTACCAAATGCAACTCCTTCTGGCAGCATAAAATCATCACTTCATTCAACTCTAAGACTCTCTGGCATACTTTTAACTCAATCCTGACTCGTTCCTCTACGCCGTGCAACATCAATGCTAATGATTATTCGTCATTTCTCCAGACTAAAGTATCCACGCTGCTCTCTCACACCCCGGTCTCCATCCTATCCCACTCTGCCCAGTCTACTCTCATCCTTCCGTAACTCTTTCATCTTCTCCCTGTCTCACCTACAGAAGTATCATCTGTCCTCATGTCCTTGCTTAACAAAACCTCACCTGCCGATCCCCTGCCTACTCATATTAAAATCTATATGCTTATCGATATCCCCATTTCTCACAACCTTGTTTAACTCGTCCATCCGCAGTCGTATCTTCCCTTCACACTGGAAATCCGCAATCGTTCGTCCCCTCCTTAAGAAACAATCGCTCGACCCCTCCCTTCCTTCTAGCTATCGCCCCATTTCACTACTCCCTACTCTTTCAAAGCTCTTAGAACGCCTCATCTTAATACAAATCAACGCTTATCTCTACTCATCCAATCTGTACCCTCCTTTCCAATCCGCTTTCCGCTCTAATCACTCGACAGAAATCGCATGCATAAAAGTGTACAACGACTTACTCATTTCTCGAGACAAGGCTCTATATAGTGTTCTCATCTCCCTCGACCTCTCCTCCGCATTCGACATTGTCGACCACTCCGTCCTCCTTTCTCGCCTTCGTTATGATTACGGCTTTTCTTCCTCCTCCGTAGCATGGTTCGCCTCATATCTATCCGACCGTTCCTTTCGCGTCTGTTCTAATTCATCATCCTCCCATCCCATCCCTATTTTTTGCGGGGTTCCACAAGGTACACGATATCGGCATTTCTGCCTCCAACTGTCTTTCTTCTATCTACAAACGTCTCTCCAATCTCCATCTCGTTCTAAACGCCGAAAAGTCCAAAATAATGTGGATCCTTCCCCGTAAACCAAGCATATCTCCTCCCATTGTATCTTTTGCCTCATCGATCATCCCTATAGTCCACAATCTCACTTTCTTAGGCTTCCATTTCGATGATCACCTTTCCCTTAAACCCTTCGTCCGTGACAAGGTCCGCTCGTCTAACTTAATTCTTCGTGACATCCGCCGTATCCGCCCCCTTATCGACTTCCGTTCTTGTATGTCTCTTCTTTCATCGCTTCTTTTCCCTAAAATCGATTACTGCCTTAGCCTTTTCGCCAATTCTCCAAAATCCATCATCCTACCCCTACAACGAATAATCAACACCGCCGTTCGAGTGCTCTTTCGTCTCCGTCGCTTCGACCACACATCCACATATTTTGCCCAACTCTCCTGGCCCACCATCCACATCCGCATCAAACTCCGCCTTCTTCTCGTTACTTTTCGTCTCATCGCTGTCGGCTCCCCATCGTTCATCAACCTTCCTTTCTTAGACGATACTCGCCCCACCTCGCTATCGCTTCGTTCCTGTCATACCCTCTTACTCCACGTTCCTAATTACTCCAACAACTACGGTCTCCGATCCTTCCTCGTCGCCGCCTCACTCGCCTGGAATCAACTCCCTCTCGACGTCCGCCGCGCTCCCTCCTTTATCACATTCAAACACCTCCTCCGTTCACACCTTCTCGACACCTGATTCACAGTCTTGTTTTGTTGTGGTCATGTAAGCGTGCGCTGGCACGCATTTGCCACCTTAAAATAAATCCTTTTTTTTAAAAGACTCGTATGAACACAGACAGAATATGTTTGAAAGGCGAAGTGTTCTTTACGTATTAAAGAATTGCTTCAAATATTTGCCAATATAATGTTTTAAGCTACTGTACAACGCATTGGTTCATCTTCACATTGAGTACAGCATTCAATCATCATTTCCGTGCAATAAAGAGGAAATTAATTCACTTGATAATATATTAAGGCGAGGGTCTCGATTATGTAAAGGAGTTGCACAGTTTCCTTATGCGGCGAGACTAAGAATGCTAGGCATATGTTCTATCCGGTCACGTTTAATGTATTTTGATTTGGTAGCGTTGTATAAGATCGTTAAAGGTTATGACGGATACCAATAGAGTGTGTAAGTTTGAATCATCGTGCCTGTTATCAATGACATAGTTTTCATCTTAAAACTATATCATGGAAGGTGTCCTCGAATATATCGTCTTTCGCATCGAGCTGTTAGCGTGTGTAACATGTTACCGGACTTTTTAATATCTATCCATGACATTGATATTTTCAAACGAAAATTATTAGAATGGATACGACATCCTGATCAGCAAACTATCCGAATGGCATAACCGTCAGATCGACGATAATTTCAACGATTTAACCTCGTTATTTTTTTCTCTTTTTTTGTTTTTTTTTGTTTGTCTGTATTTTTATGTGAGCAGGCTAAACAGCCTACGGCCTTTGTCTTGTGAATTAATAATAATTTATTTATAAATAATTAATAATTTTTATAATATTTTATATAATTTATATCACCTTAAAATTTAAAATTGAAATTTAAAATAAAAGTCGATTGTTATATATCAAATAATAAATAGCAGAATAAGGATTAGAGATCATCAAGAGGAATTGTTATGGTATCAGGTTTCAACTTCTATTCCTTCACCTAAAAGGAAAGATTCGAAATGCATAATGCATTTTGAAAATAAGTATAATACATTTGATGCATTTGGAAGCGAGTTTGGTTCTGGCAATTCGCTTTATCCTTTATCCTAGTAGGCTCCATGCGCTGAGTATCAGATTCATTGAATTTAATCTTCTATTTGAAGATATAACACTAGTGTATATGTCACTGCGTGTGCCTAACCATCCATTGAAACAGCTCTTCCGACTTTGTTGCTCCTGAATGTTACTTGGACACGAGCTGTGTATAAAGTATCGGTCAAAGCTTTGACCGAATTGTACGACTTCGGTTGATAGCGTCTGTAAACGATGGAATGGTTATCGCCTTAGATACTCAACAGTTTTACCGTTGCGCAATTCAAGAAACGCATCAAACATGCTTGAACTCTTGGATTCTTGATGATTTTTTCATTTCATTTTTTTTTTATTTTTTTATTTTTTTTATATTCATCGCTTCTATTTCCTAAAATCGTTTACTGCCTCAGCCGTTTCGCAAATTCTCCAAAATCCATCATCCTACCACTACAACGAATAATCAACTCCGCCGTTTGAGTGCTCTTTAGTCTCCGTCGCTTCGACCACACATCCACATATATTGACCAACTCTCCTGCGCCACCATCCACATCCGCATCAAACTCCGCCTTCTCGTAACTTTTCGTCTCATCGCTGTCGGCTCCCCATCGTTCATCAACCTTCCTTTCTTAGACGACACTCGCCCCACCTCTCTATCTCTGCGTCCCCGTAATTCCCTCTTACCCTACGTTCGAAATTACTTTAACAACTACGGTCTCCGATCCTTTCTCGTCGCCGCCTCACTCGCCTGGAATCAACTCCCTCTCGACGTCCGCCGCGCCCCCTCCTTTATCACATTCAAACACCTCCTCCGTTCACACCTTCTCGACACATGATTTACAGTTTTGTTTTGTGTTCATGTAAGCGTGCGCTGACACGCATTTGCCACGTTAAAATAAATCTTTTTTTATTATTTATTTATTGTTGTGGTGATGTAAGCGTGCGCCGGCACGCATTTTCTACCAAAAAATTAATCTTTTGTTTATATTTTTCACTTTGATGTAAAGCCTCTCTACGAGTTTCGGCTTCTTTGGAAGTCGATAAATAATAATTGGTTATGACTGTTCATCCTTGATATCAGTATAAATTTGGGAATATGTTCATATCTAGCTGTATAAATGTACATTTGGATATGCTCATATCCAGATGTATAATCAGAGAGTATTCTATTTATCCACTGTTCAATGTCTATTTCAACTTCCGTACAATTACACGAAGTCGTATTAAATGTCAATTATTTTATATTATTTTCGTAGAGACTGTTCGTTTCAAATTTGAACGTCGATTAATTGTCGCCGTGTTAAATCCGAATATTATTACTAGCAATACTCGTCATTTCTCCTGACCAAAGTATCCACATTGCTCTCTAACACCCCGGTCTCTATCCTATCCCACTATGCCCCGCCTAGCCCCATCCTCACAAAACTCTTTAATCTTCTTCCTGTCTAACCTACCGAAGTATCATATGGCCTCATGTCCTTGCCCAACAAAACCTCACCTGCCGATCCCCTGCCTACTCACATACTTAAATCCATATGCTCTTCGATATCCTACTTTCTCACAGCCTTGTTTAACTCGTCCATCCGCAGTTGTATTTTCCATTCACACTGGAAATTCGCAATCGTTTGTCCCCTCCTTAAGAAACGATCGCTCGACGCTCCCTTCCTTCTAGCCTCATCCAATATGTACTCTCCTTTCCAATCCGCCTTCCGCTCTAATCACTCCACAGAAATTGCCTGCTTAAAAGTTTACAACGACTTACTCATTTTTCGAGACAAGGCTCTATATAGTGTTCTCATCTCCCTCGACCTTTCCTCCGCATTCGAGATTGTCGACCACTCCGTCCTTCTTTCTCGCCTTCGTTATGATTACGGCTTTTCTTCCTCCTCCGTAGCATGATTTGCCTCATATCTATCCGACCGTTCCATTCGCGTATGTTCTAATTTATCATCCTTCCATCTCCCATCCCTATTATTTGCGGGGTCCCGCAAGGTTCAGTCCTAGATCCCCCGCTTTTCTCTCTTCTGCTTGGCGATCTTTCTCCGTTTATCAAACCTTACTTTTTTAACATCACGCAATACGCCGATGACGTACTTATCTATGCTCATGCACTGCAGATCGCATACACGATATCGGCATTTTTGCCTCCTACTGTCTTTCTTCTATCTACAAACGTCTATCCAATCTCCATCTCGTTCTAAACCCCAACAAGTCTAACATGATGTGAATCCTCCCCCGTGAACCAAACACATCTCCTCCCACTGTATCTTTTGCCTCATCGATCATCCCCATAGTCCACAATCTCACTTTCTTATGCTTCTATTTCGATGATCACCTTTCCCTTAAACCTTTTGTCCGCTCGTCTAACTTAATTCTCCTTGATATCCGCCGTATCCGCCCCCCTTATCGACTTCTGTTCATGTATGGATCTTCGTTCATCGTTTCTTTTCCCTAAAATCGATTACTACCTTAACCTTTTCGCCAATTCTCCAAAATCCATCATCCTACCCCTACAACGAATAATCAACACCGCCGTCAGTGTGCTCGGTCGTCTCCGTCGCTTCGACCACACATCCACATATTTTGCCCAACTCTCCCGGCCCACCATCCACATCCGCATCAAACTTCGCCTTCTTCTATTAAGTTTTCGTCTCATCGATTCGGTTCCACATCGTTCATCAACCTTCCTTTCTTAGACGACACTCGCCCTACCTCGCTATCGCTGCGTTCCCGTCATTCTCTCTTACTACACGTTCCCAATTACTCCAACAACTATGGTCTCCGATCCTTTCTCTTCGCTGCACCACTCGCCTGGAATCAACTCCCTCTCGACGTCCGCCGCGCTCCATCATTTACCGCATTCAAACACCTTTTCCGTTCACACCTTCTCGACACATGATTTACATTTTTGTTTTGTTGTGTTCATGTAAGCTTGCGCTGGCACGCATTTGCCACGTTTAAATATATCTTTTTTTAATACAGAATATAACATGTTTTAAAAAATAGCATGTTTTATAAAACATGTTCAAATAACATGTTTTAAAATTCTGTAATACATTATGGCATGCATTTTGCACTTGCTGATATGTTTCCTATATTTCTTATTCGGGTACAACCCATATTATTTATTAGTCAATAGATAAAAATTAATTTTTATTTTAAATTTCGATTTTAAAATTTTAATTTAATTTAAATGATATTATTTATATTACTTATTCAAATACATGTAAATGACAACATGGCTATATAGGCAAAATCCAAAACAACAAACAGCAAAAAAGCAAATAGTTAATATACGGATTGTAGCTAAATAGGATAATTCAGCCGAGCTTCTGAATGGCGGCATTCTTCACGTATCTATTTGCAACATCGTGATTTAAACGTGCTCAAATGGGAGCAGCAACGACTTCCTCTGGCAGCAAATTCAACATCTTAATTTCTCTTCTCGACAGTCTAAATATCTTTGATAATCTACCAAGTCGAGATTTATATAAGACTCTACTATGACCCCGCAACCTACCTATCTGACTAGTGATTACATCGGTGGGATAACCCACCGCACTATTCGACATATGACATAGGCAAAGTATTTCCAAAGCTATGAACCTCTCAATTACCGACATTCCAATACGGCCAAGACATACATGATAATTACTACCACCCAAGCCAAGACAGAGTCTCGAACCCCGCCTAAGAATAGACTCCATGCCTAATAGTTCTCGCTTAGTGACAGAATAACCAGCATGAATGCAGCATTCTAAGTGTGGCCCGACGAGGGAAGTGAATAACCTCTTGAACATTTGATAGTTAAACCTGATGAATGTGCTTTTTATACAATATAATGTCAGAGTAGCTTTACCTAAAGTGAAATCGGTGTTTAACTTTGTTTTCAAGGATCGATTGACAATAATGCCTGAATCTTTATGTTGAGACACTTACTTACAATGTCTTCAATATAGTACCTAAGAGTTTCAGACAGGCAACGTAATTGCATAAGGACACATTTTTCAATATTTAACCGTAATCCATTAGATTCGCCTCAGTTGTACGCACACCACCTACACAAACTCTGAAAGATCTATTCAATAGAAATTGCCTGACCTACTTACAAAGATATGAATGGAGTCCGCAGTGATACAGTAATGAGACTATGACCTTATGTGGAAGTCAAGGAAGACAGTATGAACATGAAACCCAGCACTCAGAACATCTGTCCATTTTTCACAAGCAGTTAGTAGATTAGTTAAGCATGAACCTTAAATCCTGTAACCATGTTGAGAATGCCCAATATATGATTACAGTTCAGATGGTCCCTGATTCTACTAGCAATGAGTCTTTCTAAGAGTTTGCAGAATACACTAGTCAAACTTATGGGCCGAATGTCCCCACAAAAGCTAGCATGATGCTTTTTGGTAATGGGTACCACAATTGCACATTTCCAACTGCCAGGAACCCAAGATGTTTTAAGATGTGTCCAAACTATATCTGAAAAACATAGTTAAACCATTACACAGTACGTTCGCTAGGGTTTTGACTATGAAGGGGATAATATTGTCCGGTTTCGGAGTTACAAACGGATCGACCTTCATAACCTCATTCAACATTTCATCAACTCTGAGTGGACGAACACAACACCGATGTGCAATCGGAACATACTTCCAATTAAAGTCACGCTGTTTGTCAATAATCGAAGCTTGCACGAGAAGTTATCAGCTAAATGTTAAGCGATGAGAGACAGTTTGGTTAAAGTCTCAGCTAGCATTCGAATTAAGCTAATTGTGGCGACAAGGGTTCTGTTGTTTCTTACATAAGACCAAAACCTCCTAGGGTTCAAAGATGCATTCCAAGCGATACCTTCTTTGTATGAATATAATTTCTGAAATTTTAATTTATTTCACAAGTTCCGAGCGTTGATGTAGGCACGTTTGGAAGCTGGAGAACGCCTAATTTGCGCCACAATTTGTAAAAAATAGATTTATTTTTACGTGGCAAATGAGTGCTGACGCACGCTTACATGACCACGAACAAAAAAATCTAAATGTGTCGAAAAGTTGGTTACGGAGGCGGCATTTGAATGTAATAAAGGAGGGAGCGCGGCAGACGTCGAGAGTGAGCTGATTCCAGGCGAGGGGAAGGACGTCGAGAAAATATCGGAGACTGTAGTTGTTAGAGTAATTGGGAACGCGGAGTAAGAGGGAATGACGAGAACGTAGCAATAGAGGGAGACGTAGGAGCACTTAAACGCGAAGTTCATGATGCGTTGTATATGTAGGTTGATTGATTTTGGATAATTGGCGAAAAGGCTGAGGCAGTAATCAATTTTAGGGAAGAGAAGCGATGAAAGAAGAGACATACAAGAACGGAAGTCGATAAGGGGGCGGATACGACTGATGTTACGGAGAATTAAGTTAGACGGCAAACCTTGTCGCGGAATAAGGGTTTAATGTATAGGTGATCACCGAAATGGAATCCTATGAAGGTGAGATTGTGGACTATGGGGATGATTGAGGAAATAAAAGATACAAGGAAGGAGATATGTTAGGTTGACGGTGGTGGATCCACATTATTTTGACTTGTCTGTGTTTAGAACGAAATGATGATAGGAAATACGTTAGTAGATAGAAGAATGACAGTGCGGGGCCAAGTAGGTCCCGCACTATTGTTGCGGGACCAGTGAGCATCAAGAAGCTCTATGTCGAACCAAACAGAATGATCATGCTTGAAATTACATGCACGTGCCGGAGCAAAGATATCTGAAATACACTTCAATTCCTTAAGAAGGTCAAATACTTATGGAACATTCGAACCGAAGTACGTTTTTGTCGTTTGCAACAAGTTGACTAGCATCAACACCTACGCAACAACGTTTTTTAAAATAGTTTTTGATATGCCTGTTGAATACTGACTGTCGCATTGAGAGTGCACAGTGATCACTATTGCTGATTGGTGCGTTATAGCGAACACTTGAGATGTCTCCTCAACACTTAGTAGAGACCAAATCGAGTAGAGAAGGCGTCCCTGACACAAATAGGCTTTTTAATATATTGAACCAGTAGCATTTCGAGTAGCAGAAAGTATCTCAATATTTCCTAATTCCGTGATGTGATCGTGAGAAGCTAGCTTCCCAGAATATGTGAAGTATTTTGAAGTCACCGAAAAGCAGAATCAGGGGATATGAAGATAAACTCAGCGTATGCAGTTTAAGGGGATCAATTATTTCTGTGCACAAGACAGAAAGTAATAAAAGACACAGAATCGAGATCGCTGACTATTTCCAAGTGTATAAGCAATACATTTAAATAACAATCCGATCTCCCGAAAATCAGAAATGTTCGATACCAAAGACTATTTCGCACGCATACGGCTACCCCACCTTTAACATTTACCACACAAGCGATCCTACCGTATTAGAAAATAGTAGAATGTGAAATATTTTTCTAATATTTTCTAAAATATTAGAAAATTGTGTGGAATAGCCACACAATCATTCGAAATGTTGGCATGTGGCTATGTTTCGGTCGTATGAAATACTTCAAAAGTTTCGATGCTACTAGGAATTTAATTTCAGAGAACTGATCCAGTAGACTGCGAAGATTTGAATGACCGACTACAATGTTCGTATAATAGCAAAGTGTGACACGTTCGGTAACCCTTGCGAAGTCAATTATTTACCTGCACACGAACCAACACTACTATAAAAGTCTGACTCTACAGAAGTAAGGGTTTCCACCGGACAAACGCAAGCCACTTGACTACCCTAAAATTTTGAACACAGGTGGCTTTCCCCACTTCCCAGCTGTTTGTGCAGCTCATCGAAAACCTCGTGTCTTCTCAAACGATCTGCAGAAGATAAATCACGGAGTATACGAAATATTTCAAAAAATATCCATACGCTACATAAGTGGTTGGACACAAATCGATCATTAAGAGGCAAGGGCTCAGAAAGTTGGATCACAAGAAATAAAATAAATAATAAAAATATAAAATAAATAACATTAAATTATTATTTATTTATATATAAATTTATTTATAAATAATATAAACAGCATAAAGAGAAAGTTTTACAAATTTGCAAAACATAAGTTGGTATCTTTATGTAAAATCCTGTACTATTATAAAATATGTATCTATTAAATTATTTAAATAATTTTGAAGGCAAATATCGTTACAAATTGTTGCAATTCTTAAAATTTCATTATTTAATGTATTATATTTTATATTATATAATATTTATATGGTTTTATGTGTCGGATTTAATCTTATTCTTATAGTTTGTTGTATCTTCGTCCAAGTTAAATTGCCTCGAGAACATCTCAGCAAGGTCGTCTTCAATGACGCTATCAACATATTAGCCAATTGTTTTACTAGCGTTCCTACTACTATTCATATATAGAAAGAGAGCTTTGGGATCATGTCTACAACTATGAGCTAGACCATTTTCAAATAAATAGCGCTTATGTCGTTTTAAAGAATTGAAGAAATTTCTCGCCTGCTTATAGACACCATATTCACAAAACCCATCCTTAAAGTATTTAAGGGTGGGTGTCAATATATTTCACTATTTTTTGTTTGATGATATTTTTATAGTAATCGAGTTTAAAATTTTCATAAAATTGTTTAAATGATTTTGAAGAAAGCCAATATCATTACATATTGTTGCAATTCTTAAAATTTCATTATTTAATGAATTGATGCGAATTTCTGATATCTTTGCTCCGCTACGTGCCTGCAAGTTCAAGCATGGACATCCTCCTTGGTTCGACAGAGAGCTTCTTGATGCTATAAGATCCCGCAACAAATTGTGGCGCGAATTTAGGCGTTCTTCTGCTTCAAAACGTGCCTACATCGACTCTCGGAACTTATGCAATCGGCTAAAATTTCAGAAACGCTATTCGTACGAAGATAGTATCGCCAGGGATGCATCTTTGAATCCTAGGAGGTTTTGGTCTTATGTAAGAAACAACAGAACACTTGTCGCCACAATTAGCTCAATCCAAACGCCAACTGAAACTTTGACCGATCCGTCTCTAATCGCCCAACATTTAGCTGATGGCTTCTTGGTACAGGCTTTGACCTCTAATAAACTGCATGACTTTAGTTGGAAGTATGTTCCGGTTGCTCATCGGTGTTGTGTTCGTCCACTCAGAGTGGATGAGGTGTTGAACGAGGTTATGAAGCTCGATTCGTTTACATCTCCGGGACCAGACAATATCGCCCCCTTCCTCGTCAAATCCCTAGCGAACGAACGGAGCAATGATTTAACTATGTTCTTCAGATACAGCTTAGATACATCTTGGATTCCTGACAGTTGGAAGTGTGCAATTGTGGTGCCTATTCCCAAAAAGCATCCTGCTAGCTTTTGCGCGGACTTTCGGCCCATTAGCTTAACTAGCGTATTCTGCAAACTTTTAGAAAGAATCATTGCTAGTAGAATCAGGGATCATTTGGATCGTAATCACATATTGGTTGAATCTCAACATGGTTTCAGGATCGGACGTTCATGCCTTACTAACCTACTAACTGCGCGTGAAAAATGGGCTGATGCTCTGGGGGCTGGGTTTCAGGTTCATACAGTATTCCTTGATTTTTCGAAAGCTTTTGATAGGGTACCACACGACGGCATAGTGTCTTTACTGTATCACTATGGACTTCATTCATATATTTGTGAGTGGGTCAGGGAATTTCTATCGAATAGGTCTTTCCGAGTTTGTGTGGGGGGGCGTGTTTTCTTATTCGGTAAATATTAATTCTGGCGTAACGCATGGATCAGTCCTTGGCCCACTGCTCTTTATAATCTTCATTAATGATTTGCTACTCCGCTTATCATGCTCTCATCTAGCGTTTGCAGACGATCTAAAGATTTGGTCGATCATTAAAAGTCCTGCTGATCGAGTATCGTTACAAAATGATCTAAACTCCCTGATCAAGTGGTGCGATTCTACCGGACAACGGTTGAATGTTGATAAATGTGTCCTCATGCAACTAGGTCACCCTATTGAAACTCTAAGGTACTTTATTGTAGATATGGTCTTAAAGGAAGTGTCTTATCATAAGGATTTAGGGATTATCGTCTATAGATCCTTGAAAACAAAGTTGAACACTTAATTCTTTGAAGAAATGACAAATAATCATGGGGATTGATGTTGCAAGACGAATAGGAGCGAGGAAGGATTGAGTTAAAAGTATGCCAGAGACTTAGAGTTTAATGAAGTGTGTAGTAACGACGAGATTTTAAGTTTGCCGAGATCACAACACTTAAAACAGTAAAACGATTTACTTATAGGATAAAATTTGAACTGAATTTATGTCTCGTTCCCAATTTTAAATAAATATCTAATCTAATCTATTGATGAGATTAATCGAGATTGATTAATAAACGTCTCAACGAAACAAACTGAATATCAACTCTGCTGAAAAGACAATTTAATTTAGATTTTTCATTTCACGGTAATCTCGTAAATTGCTGGCGTATGATCAGATAATCTTATAATCGTTCTTCAATTTCATCATTAAATTCATTTTACATTGTATTCCGTTGTCATATTTGTTTTTATTTTCGATCAAGTAATTTATCACTCGCAGATTATCCATTAATCTAATCAGAATTTTACTGATTAGAAATTTTAATTTTATCTGTTAATTGATTCTAACTGATTTAATTACTACAAGTCAAGACAACGTTAGTGTGCATCGATTTATTAACAGTCGTGATTTATAATCATTTTCATAAAAATAATTTTATAAAAATTAATTAATATAACACCGACTTCTTTCTATGTAAAGCTAATAGGGCGTTATATTGTATTAAAAATGCATTACTCAGGTTAAGCTGTCACATGTTCAAGAGGTTATTCATCTCCATCGTCAGGCCACACTTGGAGTACTGCATTCAGGCTTGTTTCCCTGTCACTAAGCAAGAACTATTAGACCTGGAGTCTATTCTTTGGCGCAGATCGAGGCTCTGTATTGGCTTAAGTGGTATTGACTATTATGTACGTCTAAGTCGTATTGGGATGTTGTCGGTACGTGAGAGGTTCATATCCTTGGAAATGCTATGTATATGGCATATGTCGAATGATGTGGTAGGTTATCCCACCGATGTAATCACTAGGCGGGTAGATCAGTTGCGGGGACATAGCAGAGTCTTGTATAAATTTAGATTTGGCAGATTACCAAAAGTGTATAGACTCTCAAGAAGAGGAATTAACATGTGGAATTCGTTGCCTGAGGAAGTCGTTGCAGCCCCCAGTTTGAGAACGTTTAAATCACGATGCTACAAATGGATACATGAACAATGCCGCCATTCAACACTACCACTGGAATACCCTAATTAGCTGCGTTGACTGACCATTTGCTTTTGTTTTATTATTTTTATTTTTTTGGACTCTGCCTGAATAGCCTTTTGGCTTTGGTGTGTATAATAGATTTATTTGTACAGAAAAACAGGTTCCCGCAAATGGGCCAGGTTAATTAAATTCCAGAATATTTTTTTTGTTACTTTAGATCCACAAGGGAGGTACACAACGTGCCGCCGTCTTCATCATTCCATCGGATCGCTCGAGCATTGTTCGACGGATTCGGGCTATCTGTAGCTTGGCGATTAGATGTCTTTTTGGATATTGTATCAGCTTGATGGTTGTCTGCTGAGTATACGGGATGCCCCTTGCTAAATCGGAAGCCCCTTATGCACAAAGAGGATGCACGGCATATGGCTATACTCAATCTTGTTTTGATTCGCTGTATGTGTTGGCTGTACGAAATCTGATCGTTGTTTATTGACTTGAGTTGTGCGATCCGCTGCAAGGCCGAAAGTGCACATTTTCCCAGACCTCCAGACGCAGATAGGATGAAGGGTATAAACGATCCCCTTTCGATTTGGGTGATTCTTTCAGAGTATTTTGAGCTCTTCCGGGCTTCGTGGTATGCAAAAGCGTTTTCTGCCGACGCGGAGTAGGAACCAGCATGGTTGTTAAAAACGGAAACGTCGAAGAACGTTCGCTGGAAGCGGTCTACTGATAGGCCCGTACAGATTACATCTAGTCTTGCGTTGGTGTCGCAGCAAGTTGATGCCCTTTCGAGACACGAGGGATCATTGACTGCAGTTAGTGTGGGTTCGGTTGCAACCCCATAACATACCGAACTATGCTCGTCAGCGAGGATGTCGCGAATGATATTGTGTCGCACGATCTGGAAGCCTCCACGTTTACAAGAGAGCACGTGACTAAGGCTTGTTTCTTCTTTGCAGATACACAGGGCGGGCATGTCTGGTGGTTCAAATCCATAGCGCGTTGCGATGCCATCTCGAAATTCACTCGCAGAAAGGTGGTGGTGGAGCTCTTCAGAAGCACCAGCAGTGAGCCAGTTTGAGGAGCCGGGGTACTTGGCATATTCAAGTGCACGTTTGGTAATTTCGGGAACAAAACGAAGAGCTTGGTTAAGTCGGAGTGTGAATGCATCTTTGCGCGTCTTGGCGATTTGAGCTGCATAGGTTTGCTGTAACGACTTTAATCCCTCGCCCTTGAGCCCAAATGAATAAGTGGAGCACATATGCTCCGAGGCTTCGAGATCAGACTTAAAGGTAAATATAGGATCCATAATGCCAATGCCACCCATTTTAATAGGACTTGTCAATATGCTGTTGATTGGATCAGGCAGATCGTGTTTTGTAATTTGGGGCAGGATTTGATCGAGTAACATGCCGTGCAACGGATTAACGTTGGCAGCGGTGCAAGGCGTCGTTCTGAATAGAAAAGTCCATTTCCATTGCAGTGATTTGATAAGTCCTGTATAACCAACATGCGGATCCGCTGAGCAGACATCTGCAAGTCGGGAAACCAAATTTACAGCCGAAGAAATCTTTCGAGCGACAAACTGTGATAAACAATCTTCAGTACCGATGGCGGAACCAAGGATGTTGACAAAGTCATTACGTATTGTAACGTACGGAAAGCTGTCAGAGATAAAACCGTGAGATCCGTCATGACGCTCTATATTATGTACCAAGATATTGGTTTTCGATGGATTTACGTAATAGCCATATTGAGGCCCGCGCGTAGTCAAGATATGCCAAGCTGTTTTTAACGACGATAAGGAACCGACGAAGTTTGCGTCATCGGCGTACCATCGTTGCAGAGTGTCTGGGCATTTCGACTGTATGAGCTTGATTAGTGGAATCGAGGACATGGCAAAAACGGCCATTGCGAAGGGGTCTCCTTGAGTTACCCCCTCTCTTGAATAAATCGATTCATCTTCGATGACAAGCTGAGCGTCACCCGAATATATGTTGCGAAATGCGACGTTAAGAGCTGGGCAAATAAATTTCATATTTGCCAGAGCGACTCGACGATTCAGGCGGTTAAAAGCGTTGCTAGCATCGATACACATAAGAGCGTTTTCGGAATTTTCATGAAATCGTTTGCGTAGTGAGTGAATGGCAAATTCGATGCCATTTCGTTGGGCGGCACACAACTGCGTAGTTCCGGCGGCTTCTTGAAGGTCAGATTTTATATGACGCAGGATTGTCCGTGAAAAAATTCGCCTATCCACGTTTGAAATACCGATTGGACGTATACCACCGGATTTTTTCGGAATAGCGACCAGACGACCGGCAATGAATGCTTCCAAACAACCGGTGGGCATCCGCTCCGTTGCGATACAAATGACCAAGGAAGCAAGACTCTCCGCTAGCTTTTGTGAATGCATTCCGAAAGCGGTCAGCATACGTCTCCATAAAATCGCGTCCATGCCGGATGGTCCAGCCGAACCAAAAGTCGATTTCGCCGATCTTTGGATGTCTATCGCACAGATGGAAAGGAACATTGATGAGTGGTGAGGCAGGGCACTGGGAAGCCTTTCTTGAAGCAGGGCATCGGGATCCGCATCGGCAGGCTCAGGATGAAGGGCTTCTAGGTGTTGTTTTACGGTTTTGTCTCCGATCAGGACGTGAGGTGATAGACAACCATTCGTTTCGTGGTCTTCAAGTAAATGAGTAGCCGCAGTTAGTTTGTTTTTACAGACAAGATGGCAATATTTTCTTTTCCAGTCGTTGCTAGAGCTGTTGCGGACGACTAACGTGCGTCGAGATTGTAGGATTTGGGCCTCCTTGTATAGCTCAAGAATTTCTCGACATTTCCATAGACTGATTCGACGCTCCAAAGTTTTGCGAATCATTGCTGTTTTTCGAGTTTTAATCGGCTGCAGCACGCATCTCGCGAGGACGGTTGCGGCTTTTAGTGCATCAAAAGTTGGCGTGTCTTTCCCGTAAGTGGCCATATTGTATAGGTCGGTTAGTTGGTCAATAAACGCGTTACTGGCGTTGCATTTGGGAAGTTCTAAATTTTCGGGTTTCCAGTGAATTACTTTACCATATACGTAGTCTATCTGAATTTTGAAAGACGAGTTTGTCGTAATAGGTCGGTCATTCGCTTGAGCAGTGTGTACGTTGAAGGGCGAAACACTGTTGTTTTCACCGTTATTACGCATAGGGTGATCATCTCTCGTAAACACGATACTGTCGGTATCAGAGCTCATTTTGATTCTATCTTGGGTACCGTAATCGAGACGTGGTGGGTCAATATCATTGTTTTCTGCGGAAGTGTGAGTGGGATTGAGATCGATGAGAAGTTCAGTCGCGGAAAGGTTGTTGGTACACTGAGCAGCAGAGCAGTTTATACAGGGGCGATCCGCTTTCGCACATCGACACCCGCGACATCTTGCATTTGGGCCATTGCAACCACAACATTTGCTAACCGTACTTGGCTTTCCTCGAGGCATTTTCGTGTGGATGAGATGCACACCCTGGGTTAATCCCTCGGCGTGTGGCTTCGTTTGTGTATTGTTCGCCTTTCTTAGCTCTGGGCTCCCAGTGATGTTTAAAATGGACGTATTTGAGGTTTGTGTATTTAAGGTTGTAATTAGTGTAGGTATTTATAATAACCAAATTGTGTGTTTAAGCTTGTATGTTATTTTATTGTATGTTTATAAGAAACCAAAATTTTTTTAGGTCAGTATAAAAAATTATTATAAAAATAATTTTATAAAAATTAATTAATATAACACCGACTTCTTTCTATGTAAAGCTACTAGGGCGTTATATTGTATTAAAAATGCATTCCTCAGGTTAAGCTGTCACATGTTTAAAAGGTTATTCATCTCCATCGTCAGGCCACACTTGGAGTACTGCATTCAGGCTTGTTTCCCTGTCACTAAGCAAGAACTATTAGACCTGGAGTCTATTCTTAGGCGCGGATCGAGGCTCTGTATTGGCTTAAGTGGTATTGACTATTATGTACGTCTAAGTCGTATTGGGATGTTGTCGGTACGTGAGAGGTTCATATCCTTGGAAATGCTATGTATATGGCATATGTCGAATGATGTGGTAGGTTATCCCACCGATGTAATCACTAGGCGGGTAGATCAGTTGCGGAGACATAGCAGAGTCTTGTATAAATTTAGATTTGGCAGATTACCAAAAGTGTATAGACTCTCAAGGAGAGGAATTAACATGTGGAATTCGTTGCCTGAGGAAGTCGTTGCAGCCCCCAGTTTTAGAACGTTTAAATCACGATACTACGAATGGATACATGAACAATGCCGCCATTCAACACTATCACTGGAATACCCTAATTAGCTGCGTTGACTGACCATTTGCTTTTGTTTTATTATTTTTATTTTTTTGGACTCTGCCTGAATAGCCTTTTGGCTTTGGTGTGTATTGGAATAATAATAATATTATATATTTATTTATTTATTTTTTTTAAAGAAAAATGTAATTTTTTGAGAAAGAATAAGAGAAAAATTGTTCAAACATATAAGCGATTCATGATTTCAACAGTCAACAAATGTGACTTTCCTAACAGCAGCCCGGCTCGTCGATCGTGCGCCTCTTATACAATTTGAGGCAGCTTTGCATAAAACAAAACCAATTTTTCTTTTTAGCTTACATATGCAATCAGCATAAGGAGTTTGCGTCTTTACGGATTTTAACTTGGCCAGTGTGCGTAAGAAAGGCATCGCAGCGGGACCTATACCACCAGATGACGTGAAAATGACTGGAATGAAAACGGCACGCTCTACGTCAATTATCCGCTCATCGTATTTTGAACGTTTACGTTGCTCATGGTAATCGAAAGCACTTGAAGGTTCACTCTGACACGATATGGCATGCTGATTGAAAATACAAACGTCAATAAACGTTCGCTCATATCGTGACCCAGCGAGACCGCAGCAGCTGACATCTAATCGAGCTTCATTCTCTTTGCATGTAATGGCTCTTTGAAACAATATAGAGGAATCTATTGGCTGTAATTTGGGTTCGATTTCAACACTAGAGCACACGGTTGATAGCTCATGTCCAAGAAGATCTCTCACTGCATTATGTCTTAATATCGGAAGTCCACCACGCTTGCATGATAGCAGGTGAGACAGCTTTTTTGATCCACCGCAAACACAAGAACATTGTGGGACATTTAGCGGATCAACACCGTAACGAACCGCTATGGAATCTTTAAATTCATGTGAAGTAAGAAGTTCACATTCTGAAGCAATAGGTATAGCACTAAGCCATGCTGATGATCCGCCTATTTTGGAAAATTTTAGGGATTGACGAATATGTGTCGGAAGTGCATTTGAAACAGCTTCTAAACGTGAAGCAAAAAATTTAATTCGATTTTTGGAAAGTTCGGCAACGACATTTTGTTGAGCATGCCTTAGGTCTTGACACACCAATCCTGATAGATATGTGTCGCATACTTTGCTTGAGTTCTCAAACTCGATAAGGGCAACATGTCCAGGATCCGATATTCCAAGACCTCCTAACTCGATCGGTGAAGACACTACAGTAAACATATCGTCCCCTATATATTGCCCAAACATTTTAACAAGCAAACTATTACGTATTACATGCGTTAAGGGAATGAGCGAATGAAGACGACAGGGAGTAGTCCTAAAGTAATGAGTCCATTTCCATTGCAAGGAATGTGTTAAGCCGGCATACGCTATATGAAGATCGATATTCGCAACCGTTTGAAGGCGATCCACAAGTGTTGTCCAAGCACATAATTTTTGATCAACCTGCTCATTCAAAAAAGACTGAGAGCCAATAGGAGACCCCAAGACCTCTATGCCATCGGTAGTGCATTTTATTCCATTAAAATCGAGATTTTCAATGTCTGAAAAATTGTGCAATAATAACTGTCTTGCTGGGATTTACATAATATCCATATAACGGACCCATTTCCATCAGCAACTTCCAAATTTGCTCTAGATCATTTGGACTACCAACAAAATTAGCGTCATCTGCATACCAACGTTGAATGATGTCTGGGAAACGATGACCAATTATATTTATTAAAGGGATAGTTGCCATAATAATACAAATTTATTTAATGCGGCAAATGCGTACAAGCTGTACGCTTACAAGTCCACTAAACAAAAATGAAAAAGTCAAGCAGATAAATTGTTTAAATGGGATCGGATTTGTCGTTTGAAGCACGGCAAGGAAGTTGATTGGCGTATATGAATGGGCAGATGGTTCCACGATAGAGGAGCAGCCACAATGAAGGAGCGGAGTCCAAAGGAGGTAGAGTAGTTTGGGACATGTAAAAGAAGGAATTACAGGAACGCAAGGAACAGTAAACAGGACGAGAATTATCAAGAAAAGGAAGATTGAGAAATGAAGGGGTATGAAGAGTTACAAGGCGGAAAGCAACGATAAGAAGACGAATTTGAACACGACAATAAATTGTAGGCAAATCGAGAGAAGCAAGATGGTAGGATGTATGATCAAAACGACGAAGACGGAGGAGAATTCGGACGGCTGCGTTGACGATGCGTTGTAGGAGAAGAAGAGTGGATTTAGGTGAGTTGGAAAATAGACTAAGACAATAATCGAGTCTAGAAAAAAGGAGAGAAGATATTAGAGTCATACAAGAAGGGAAATCGATCAATCTACGAACTTGACGGAGGTTGCGGAGTATCAAGGTAGATGAGCGTACTTTATCTCTAACAAAAGGTTTAAGTGAAAGTCGGTTGTCAAAATGGAAGCCTAGGAAAACGAGATTTTCAACGATTTTAAGAATTGTAGAATTGAATGATACGGAGGGAGGTTCGAAGCCGAGGCGTTGAGGTAGGATCCACATAATTTTGGTTTATTAGGATTCAGAGAAAGGCGAAGGGAAGAAAGCAGTCGGAAGCAGATACACTAAGATCGTGAATACGATAAACAGGTGCATGAGCATAGATGAGAATGTCATCAGCATATTGCATAACATGGAAGTTAAATTTATGAGAAATCGAAAACAAATCACCAAGAAGAAGAGAGAAAAGCATAGGGCCTAATACGAGGTCTTGTGGAACACCGGACGGAATGGACGAAGGATAGGAGAGAGAAGAGCTAGAATATACGCGAAATGTACGGTTTGATCGATATGAAGAAAACCATGATACAGTGAGTAAAGAGAAGCCATAATCATGACGAAGGCGATGGAGAAGAATCGAGTGATCGACGATATCAAAAGCAGATGATATATCAAGAGAAACTATGACACTACATAATTTATGATCGCGCGAGATGAGTAAGTCGTTATAAACTTTAAGACGTGCAATTTCGGTAGAGTAATTAGAGCGAAAAGCGGCTTGAAAGGGAGGAAATAAGTTAGAGGAATAGAGATATGTATTAACTTGCTTAAGAACGAGACGCTCAAGGAGTTTAGAGAGGGTTGGGAGAAGTGAAATAGGACGGTACGAAGATGGTAGTAAAGAGTTGAGAGATTGCTTTTTGATGAGAGGACGAACAGTGGCGCATTTCCAGATGGAAGATAACGTACGGCTACGGATGGACGAGTTGAACAGTGTGGTTAGGAAGGGTGATATAGAGGAGCAGATATTTTTAAGCAAGTGAGTGGGAATTGGGTCAGAAGGAGAGGTTTTATTAGGTAATGACAGCAGAACCGAAGAAACTTCATCAAACGAAACGGGAAGAAGGTGGAATAGTTCTGGGAGGGAAGTATTTAAAGAGAAGAGTGGGTACAAGGGGGCTATGGTATGCATGAATGCTCATGCAAAAAATGTTTCTTGTAAATTTAAATATGTCGTCTTTACTATTTAAATTAAAAGTAGTTTTGATTGATGTTAATTTAATGTTCATATCTATATATATAGCTTCTTTATTATCAATATTAGTTTTATTAAGAATAAGGCTACCTGTATAAATTTGTTCACTTGCTGAATAAAAATATTAGAGTTAAATACACATATCATCAATGTATCGAAACATATATTTCATATATTTATATTGTTTAGATTTAGTTTTTACACAGTTATGAACAAATTCATATTCTATAAAGCTTAAAAACAAGTCAGCTATAATTGGGCTACTATTACCTCCCATTGGAACACCTTTTACTTGTCACTACATAACTTAGTGAAGTTCGTAAATAAACCGACTTTATATAAACCTATATTTAGGTGTTGACGTTTGTAGCATTAATTACTTTCAAGTGTACAAAGGGTGCGATTTTACACTCAGTAGCTACACAATTTTAACTAATCGAGCAGCTAACAGAGTCTACGTATTTTATAATATATATGAATCAAAAATAATGATAAATAATTAATAATTAAATAAAATTTTACATAATTTATATTTTTAAATAAATTTTTATTATTTTCATTTTTTTTAATTAAAAATAATAGTAAATTATTGTGAATTGACTAATAGATATGACGTATTCGAATAAGAAAAAGAGATCATCAGATGAACTGCTATGTTATCCTGCTTCGGCCCTATTCTTCGACACTACATGGCATGGGGCCAAATGCATGCTAATGACATATTTTCCCTGATGATATATCATCAGGGAAATATCTTATACTTATACATATTATATTAGTTATTATACATAAAATATTTCCGCTTAGAAGTTTGAATTTATTTTTAAATTTATTTTGTTGATTTATAAGTTTTATGGATTTGTTTGATTTTTATAGTCACATAGTTTAAAATATGCATCAATTAAATGATTTTGATTTAAATGATTTTGAAGAAAACCAATTTCATTATTTAATGTATTATATTTTATATTATATGGTATGCATGAATGCTTATGCAAAAATATGTTTCTTGTAAATTTAAATATGTCATCTTCACGACACACTTTATGACAACTGATTGATGACGAACTGATATTCGGAATATACAATTGATATTTTTAGAGAAAGCATTTCACCTAATTTTGAAATTACGTAAATTTACTAATATCAAAAGGATCATAAACGGTATGGTTTTGAAATATGAAATAATCTTAAACCATTATTAAACGGTTTATCAATTTAAGGCAGTTATCATGTATTCGTTATATCAGTTACCATATATGATAGCAGCTGACAAAGTCACATACGCATCATTAACAATACCTTTTATTATTCCCTGTAAATCAAAAACTTTATTTATACATAATAGCCACAAGTCTTTTATAGCCACAATTTAAATTATTTAAATGATTTTGAAGAAAGCCAATATCATTACATATTGTTGCATTACATATTGGAAATGGGCATCTGATCTTTTAATCTTGTAAAGAAATGGCTGATGTCAGAGACTACATCTTTGCACCTGCGTCCAGAGAACAGGGCTGTGGTATCATCAGCATAT
Organism: Pomphorhynchus laevis; assembly: GCA_012934845.2. Classification (NCBI taxonomy): domain Eukaryota; kingdom Metazoa; phylum Acanthocephala; class Palaeacanthocephala; order Echinorhynchida; family Pomphorhynchidae; genus Pomphorhynchus; species Pomphorhynchus laevis. The sequence goes on from WNNJ02003058.1 coordinate 90,750, forward strand.
ACCACAATATGTTGATCGCGTTTGAATTTTTTGTATAGTTCAATGGAGGCAGCAAGATACAAGGTTGGAGAAAGTGTGGATCCTTGAGGCACACCCGTAATAGGGTAGAACTGACGTGCATCAGGGCCGTCTTCATAGAAGAATCGCTTGGTATACAACAATATTTCCACCCTGTTAACAATTCTCGCAGGCAGCCCAAGGGACCTGAGAGAAGAGATAAAAAAGGGAATTGAAATGCGGTCAAATGCAGCAGAAAAATAAGAAAGACAGCCGCAGCAAGCTGATGACTGTTATCTTGACAAAACTGATGCACTTCACCTATTGCTGAATGGACCGAGCGATCTTTTACGTACCCATGAAAACCTGGTGGGATTAAATTTCGCCTACTTAGATGGTCGCGAATTTTACACGCAAGCGCTTTTTCGCTAATGGAGATGAGGGAGTTTTGAATCGAAATGGGCCGCATATCTTTAGGACGTGAAATCGATTTCTTTTTGGCTAAAAACACACGTCGGCTATTATTAATGCCAGCAATATCGGACGGGGAGGCTGATAGTATTGTGATGGCGACCTCCTTTCTCTGACTGTCTGTCAAAAGCTGACAGACCCGAGTGGAGAGTGGCGCGTGGGTTCTGGAGGTGCCCGGAAGTGGCCCCTAGAAGTTAAGGATATATGTGATAGATAGATCCCTACTGCTGAAGTCACACTGAGGCGCGATTACTTGGGAAGATTGAGGGGCTCTATAATTATGTAAGGATAGTGACTCCTCTAAAACTTTGTCAAGACCTATGCTACTAATCCAAACCAAAACTCTATCCTTCCAGCAAACAAACTTCTCTTTCTTGAATATCTTCCAGAATAAAGCCTGAAAAGGGTAAAGGTGAGCAATGTGCCCTATTCCTGCTCAGCTGGAACCTATATCTAGAGCTCTAGGATTCATTCGAGAGGGCCTGTCTGGCGAAAATAGAGAGATTAGGAAGATGTAGCATTTTAGCGAGGACCTTGAGTTTTGTTAGAGTGGGATTGTATATGCAACCTTTATAGGTAATCGAAAGCAACGCGGTAGCTTGCGATGAAAGGTAGGAATTAAATTCGGTCAAACTATCATTACCAATTCTAGGGAAGAGTTGGATAGCTGCCTGAAAGAAGGCCACTTTGATGGGATCAAAGTGAAACCTCATTCTCAACAACGTATTTTTCTCTATCTGCCAGCGAATAAGGTTATGAGAGGTGGTCTGATGTTGGCGCGTCTGCTCAGTACAGATGGGTTTCAACAACCACTTTTTATGGAGCAGTAATATGTCGAGGAGAGAATTAGTTGTTGAGCAATGAAAGGTGGGGATGGTGGTTTGTGAATATGATTGTCGTTCCTGGTTCTGCGGTTTGCTGCATTAATCCAATGACCACTTCTGTCGTTGAAGTCACAAAGTAACATGTCATAACCCCTACCCAATATACGATCCATGAGGCCACGGTTCTTGTGAATTTCTCCTGGCCGGATATAGATATTGGCTATGCTGATGCGTTTACCGTTTTTATAGAGTGATATAGCTAAACAAGACAGGGCTGGGCAAGAATAGTTAAGTAAGAGGGATGATCTTAAAGAGCTCTTTACCAGGGTTAAAAGACCTTGAGATGAAGAGGAGTGAGGTGGGGTTATGTACGGAGTATAGTGGGTGTAGATGTGCTTAGGGATAAATCGAGTAATTTCCTGGGCGAGACGGATAGACCGCGTCTCCTGAAGAACTATAAATCTGCATCTCTGCCAGATAGAAGGCTAGTGCAGAAACACTACCGAATTCCACTGAAGGATATTGAGTAAAAAAGTTTCTTGATTACTTTGCATTGTGTTAACTTAGCTGGAGTGGGAGGCCTCCTCCTAGTCCGAACTGGAGGTGAGAAGGTTGCCCTTTCCACACTCAGCCGACAAGTTAGAGACACTTGCCCACGGGCCTTATCTTCGTTTCCCGTCGTGATCCCATCTGCCAATCTCCATAGGTTTCCATTCTGCTTGGTAATTGTAATAGGAGGCAGTGTCTTGGAAGAAGGCAGGATTAGTTTCTTTGAAGAGGATGTGAATCTCCTCTTAGAATTCATACTTGAAGAATTTGATTTTGCTCTCTTTGAAGATTTAGCAACAGGAAGAGAGATTATGGAAGGCTTAGAGGGTGTATTTGCCAAACTGGAAATCAGTAATTCAATCGATCGAGTTGTTAATTGTTAAAGTGTTCTAAAGAAGTTAAACATTTCATCCATATTAGTTCCAGATGAGTTACGCACAAAATTTGCCGTTAGGGGGGGAGAGTAGACATTATTCTTCGCTGTATGTCTTCTCACATAATCCTTGAATACTGAAAATCTTCTTGACCACGCAGGATGTTCAAGTCCGCAATTCGTGCATTCTAGGGCAAGTTTGCATTGAGTGTCATGGACGAATTCATCAGATCCACACATCGCATTTCTTCATCCTACCACAGGTAGAGTTCCAGTGTCCCCACATGTGACACTTGTTACATTGTGGAAATGTAAGATTGTCCGTACTTGCAAATTGTAAAGTTTAGATTGCAACCCATAAAAGGATTGAATGCTGAATTAGACAGGATATGGGCATTGTCCACTTCGGTATTTGCGAATGCAATAGGAAGAGTTTGGTCGTTTTTGTTTTTAATAAATTTAATGTTTTGAAGGGAATAACGCTTTTGAAGCTTTGCGATATTTTCTTTTTCTAGGTCGGAGATAATACTAGTAATCTTTATTGACGACATAATAGGCTTTGATACTAGAGTTCCTTAATGGGAACAATTTTCTTTGAAGAACTTAGCAAAAGGTGTGGCTTAGTCCGAGGATACGAAGGATATCCTGTAATAGTTATTCATCATTTTTGCAGAGTTAATCATAACTCTATTAGGTTGTGTATTAATAAATTTTCTCAGAAATTCGTTTAAATACTGTTTTTTTTGCATTGGAATTGTTTGGGTAATGTTAACCAGATTAACAAGTTTCTTAATCGGAGGAAGCTCCTCCATTTCACGATTTAGAACAGTAAAATTACCAACCTTAATTTCTTCAATTTGCATGATTAAATAATAGTTTAATGATATATGGTTTAAAATCAAGCAATTAATTTTGAATTGTTTTAAACTGAATTCAATTTGTACTATTTAAAAGATATTTGAGATATTTTTATCTTAAAAAAGAATTTATCTCAGAATTTCTACTTATTATCAAGAATAAAGATTAGATGTTATTAGAAGAATTTTAGTTTTACTTCTATTTTTACCTATGATAATAGCTAATATTATCGAATATTAATATATCATTAAGATCTAATATCAGCCAAGTAGCATAATATGTTACTTCTGGCTTTTAAAAAATTATTTTTACGTGGCGAATGAGTGCCGGCGCACGCTCATATGACCACAACAATAAAAACAAAAATCTAAATCATGTATCGAATGTGTGGGCACGGAGGCGGCATTTGAATGCAATAAAAGAGGGAGCGCTGCAGACGTCGAGTGGGAGTTGTTTCCAGGCGAATGGGGCGGCGGCGAGGAAAGATCGGAGACCGTAGTTGTTAGAGTAATTGGGAACGTGGAGTAAGATGGAATTACGGGAACACAGTGATCGAGAGAGGTGTGGCTAGTGTCGTCTAAGAAAGGGAGGTTGATGAACGATGGGGAGCCTACAGCGATGATACGAAAAGTTACGAGAAGAAGGCGAAGTTGGATGCGGATGGTGGGCCAAAAGAATTAGACAAGATATGTGGATGTGTGGTCAAAACGACGGAGACGTAGGTGCACTCGAACGGCGGTGTTGATTATTCGTTGTAGGGGTAGGATGATGGATTTTGGAGAATTGGCTAAAAGGCTGAGGCAGTAATCGATTTTAGGGAAGAGAAACGATGAAAGAAGAGACATACAAGAACGAAAATCGATAAGGGGAGATACGGCGGATTTCATGGAAAATTAAGTTAGACGAGCGGATCATGTCGCGGACGAAGTGTTTAATGGAAAGGTGATTATCGAAATGGAATCTTAAGAAAATGAGATTGTGGACTATGGGGATGATTTATGAAGCAAAAGATACAAGGGGGAGAAATATGTTAGGTTGACGGGAGCGGATCCACATTATTTTGGACTTGTCTGGTTTAGAACGAGACTAAGATGGGATATACGTTTGTAGATAGAAGAATGACAGTTGGATGCAGAAATTGCTATATCGTGTATGCGATGGGTTGATGCATGATCATAAATGAGGATGTCATCGGTGTATTGCATGACGTTAAAAAAGTAAGGTTGGATAAACGGAGAGAGATCGCCAAGTAGAAGATAGAATAAAGCAGGGGGTCGTAGGACTAACCTTGCGGAAGAAGGATGGAATGTTCAACGATGTCGAAAGCAGAGGAGAGATCGAGGGAGATGAGAACACAATATAAAGCCTTGTCATTTGAAATGAGTAGGTCGTTGTAAACGTTTATGCATGTGATTTTTGTGGAGTTATTAGAGCGGAAAGCGGATTGGAATTGAGTGTACAGATTCGATGAAGAGAGATAAACGATGATTTGTATTAAGATAAGGCGTTCTAAGAGCTTAGAAAGAGTAGGGTAGAGTGAAATGGGGCTGTAGCTAGAAAGAAGTGAGGGGTCGAGCGATTGATTCTTAAGTGAATCACGAACTATGACGGATTTTCCGTGTGAAGGTTAGATACGATTGCGGATTGACGAGTTAAACAAGGTGGTGAGGAAAAGGGATATCGATGATCATATAGATTTAAGTAAGGGAAGGCAGGGGATCGGCAGGTGAGGTTTTTTGGCAAAGACATGAGGGCAGATGATACTTCGGCAGGTGATATGGTTTTTTGGCAAAGACATGAGGGCAGATGATACATTTATAAGATAAAAGAGTTTCGGGAGGATGAGGTGAGGCGAGTAATAATGAGATGGAATGGATACGAGGTTGCGAAAGAGCAACGTTGATACTTTGATATGTGAAATTTCGAATAATCATGGGGACTGATATTGCAAGACGAAGAGGAGCGAGAAAGGATTGAGTAAAAGTATGCCAGAGAGGTTAGAGTTGAATGAAGTGATGATATTATTGTATCAGAAGGATATCGCTCTAGTTGCAAAGGTGTAGTGAGAAGAGATTAAGACGTTAACCGATAACCTTCGAATATGTACCAATAAGTGAATGTCTATACGTTGGGCAATCTGTATTTATATATTAGGCTGTATTTGAGCAGGTTGGAATTCTTCTGTTGAATCTAAAAAATATACACGTAAAGATTATCTTAATCGAAAATAAATCTGTTATTAATTAAATATGAATCTTTATCAATATTGAAATATTGATCTTTTAATTTTTATAATCTAAAAATATTATTTTTATCCTAAACAGTTAATCTTATCAAAATTGAAAGCATCGTTAAATCGGAGAAATATTTTTCAATTTGTTTTTGCAATAAGTATAATTGAACTATTCAATTTTCTAATAAGAAAATTGAATAGTTCAATTTATCTTATTGCAATAAGATTGATCGATAATTGTTATTTGATGATAATATCAAATATGATAATATTTGATGATAGATTAAAATTATCTGAAAGATATGGATTAAAATTTTTATTACTTGGTAATAAAAATTCTGAATCGTAGAAAATCGTAAGACTTAGATATTTATATTAATATTATTTTAAATCTGGTTATTACTGATGACCTTTTATCCTTAATATGATGTGTCGTATAAGAAAGCAAAACTTATTATACGTCATCTGTTACAATAAATAAGTTTGTTTTATTTCATAATAATAAAGGTTTTATTAAAAATGTTTTATTTCCAGAAACTATCAGGTATAGTTTAACGACAAAAAGTTATTTTAATATTTCAGAAAAAATATTTAAATTTTAATAAAATATTAAATTGTAAAATATTATAAAATATTTTAACATTTTAAATATTATATATAATATATAAAATATTAATAATATTTCAACAAAATATTATTAAAATATTGAATATACAATTTTATAAATTAAAATATATAAATAATTAATAATTACCAACAAAATTAATCAACAAGACAATTTTATAAAATAGTCTTGTTGACACAAGACAATTTTGGGGACGAAAAATTACCGAAAGAACAATAATATGTTGGTTGGAGGAATAGGTGTCTAAACATATAGCATAGCAGTTCCTACTGATGACCTTATTATAATATATGGTCTGTTATTTATTAGTCAATATAAATATACGGTTAAAATTGAATTAATAGAATCCTTAAATATTTTGATAAATCAAAATTATTTAAAAGTAGGGACATCTATATTTAGACAAGTAAAAGGTGTTCCAATGGGTGGTAATAGTAGCCCAATTATAGCTGACTTGCTTTTAAGCTTTATAGAATATGAATTTGTTCATAACTGTGTAAAAAATTTAATTATAGAAAGGTATCAAACAAGTTTCGATATATTAATGATATATTATTATAATATATAATAATATAATAAATCAAATATTAATTATATATAGATGTGAAATATATGTTTCGATACATTGATGATATAATAATACAATAATTTATTTAACGTGGCAAATGCGTGCAAAATGCACGCTTACATGACCACTAACAAAAAAAAGAACATTAAAGGTCACAGGTAATTAGTTAATTGTTGAAATAAAATTGGATTTGGCGTTTGAAGTACGGCATAGATGTTGATTGGCGGATATGAATAGGCAATGATTCCACAAGAGAGGAGCAGCCACAACGAAAGAGCGGAAGCCAAAAGAGGTAGAGTAGATTGGGACATGTAAAAGAAGGGAATTACGGGAACGCAGAGCACAATACACAGTACGAGAATTGTCGAGAAAAGGAAGGTTGAGAAATGAAGGGGTATGAGAAGTTATAAGGCGAAAAGCAATGATAAGAAGACGAATTTGAACACGACAATAAATGGTAGACCAATCAAGAGAAACAAGATAGTGGGATGTATGATCAAAACGACGAAGACGGAGGAGAACTCGGACGGCAGCGTTGATGATGCGTTGTAAAGGAAGAGTGGATTTAGGTGAGTTGGAAAATAGACTAAGACAGTAATCAAGTCTTGAGAAAAGAAGAGAAGATATGAGAGTCATACAAGAAGGGAAATCGATCAATCTACGAACTTGACGGAGATTGCGGAGTATCAAGGTAGATGAGCGTACTTTATCACTAACGAAAGGTTTAAGTGAAAGTCGGTTGTCGAAATGAAAGCCTAGGAAAACAAGATTATCAACGATAGGAAGAATTGTAGAATTTAGTGATACGGAAGGAGGTTCTACGCCGAAGCTTCGAGGTAGGATCCACATAATTTTAGATTTATCAGGATTCAGAGAAAGGCGAAGGGAAGAAAGATGATTGGAAATTGAGACAAGACAGCTGGAAACAGAAACACTAAGATCATGAATACGATAAGCAGGTGCGTGAGCATAGATGAGAATGTCATCAGCATATTGCATAACATGGAAGTTAAATTTATGAGAAATCGAAGACAAGTCACCGAGAAGAAGAGAGAAAAGCATAGGGCCTAATACGGAGCCTTGTGGAACACCGGTCGGAATGGATGAAGGATGGGAGAGAGAAGAGTTAGAATAGACGCGAAATGTACGGTTTGATAGATATGAAGAAAACCATGATACAGTGGGTAAAGAGAAGCCATAATCATGACGAAGGCGACGTAGAAGAATCGAGTGATCGACGTTGTCAAAAGCAGACGATAGATCAAGAGAAACTATGGCACTACATAATATATGTGTATTTAACTCTAATAATTTTTATTCAATAAGTGAACAAATTTATACAGGTAGCCTTATTCTTAATAAAACCAATATTAATGATAAATAAGGTGTATATCTAGATATGAACATTAAATTAACATTAACTAAAACTACTATTAATTTATATCGTAAAGATGACATATTTAAATTTACAAGAAACATTTTTGCATAAGCATACCATATAATATAAAATATAATACATTAAATAATGAAATTTTAAGAATTGCAACAATATGTAATGATATTGGCTTTCTTCAAAATCATTTAAATAATTTAATAGATACATATTTTAAACTAGGTTACTATAAAAATATCATCAAACAGAAAATAGTAAAATATATAAAATCAACACAATAATATAAAGAATAAATTTAAAATCATTAGCGGAAAATTTTTATAGATGAATATTAAATAATATACTTTGTTTTAGAATAAGATACTCTAAGTATCTGATTTATAAAATTGATAATTTATTTATTAATGTTTATAATTATTTATGAATAAATTAAAAATAATGATACATTAAAATAAAATAATCAAATAAATAATTAAATAATTATAAATAATTATTTATAATTCTAATTATTTATTATATACAAAAATATTATAAATAATTATAAAAATATTATCAACAAAATATTATTAACAATAAATTTTAACTTTTACGAGAAAACTATTTATAAATGGATAATAAATAATTTACTTTATGTTAGAATAATATACTAGATAATCAAATTTAATTAGATGAAATACGTCATTAGCACATGTTTGGCCTCGTTGCTACGTTGGGTCGATTAATAGGGACCAAAACCTGATAACATAGCAGTTCCTTCTAATGACATTTAATCCTTATTCTTATAATTATTTATATCTATGTTTAATTTATATATAGCATGAAAATGAATGACATCTATTCATTAATACATCGTATGTGAGTGAATACATCGTATATTAATACATCATATATGAATACATCGTATATGAATACATAGTATATGAATGCATCGTATATGAATACATCGTATATGAATACATCGTATATGAATACATCGTATATGAATACATCGTATATGTATACATCGTATATTTTTTATTAGTAAATTCATAGAAATTGATAACTTAGCAGTTCCTTCTGATGACCTTATTCATATACATCGCCTGGTATTTATTAGTCAATTCATAAAAATTGACATTTATTAAAATTTCAATTTTAAATTTTAATTTGATATAAATTATATAAAATCTTATAAAAATTATCTATTATTTATCTTTATTTCTGAAGAATAAAATACGTAGACACAGTTAAGTGATCTGATTGGCGCTATGTTCTATATTCGTTAAGTCATGCTAATACAAAGCATATTGCTTATTATTACAGTCTGATTACAGTACAAAATCAATAACTTCAATTAATTGAATTTTTTGATTTTAATAAAACAGCTATAGATAAATTTTTAAAATAACGTTCCAACACGCCGTGTAAGTTCTAATGTTCGCAGTAGAGCATGCGTAGCGGTTGCTAGTTCTAATTACTACTATTACGAGATTTGTGTGTACACCGGGGATGCGGTGTAGCGTTGTATCGTAAAATCACATATCGTGATTTTAGGGTCGTCTCTTGTTTAGTTATGAAATTTTTTAGCTGTTACAGACTTCATTTTTCACAGTCCAACTGTTATCGGATTTCGACCCTGTTCCCATCTTTCAAGTATTTTACAAGTATAAAAAATTATTATAATCCTAGATTCGGATTCGATCTAAATCTTGGATTGGATCTGTGGACGTTACTATAACCCTGATATCTCTCTTCTACCTGGTGATCTCTTTCTGTGTATCAAACCATACTCATTTAACTTCATACAATACACCGATGACATTATCATCTATGTTCATGCACCCGCCCATTGCATACACGATATCGCCATTTCTGCCTCCAACTGTATTTCGTCTATCTACAAACGTATCTCCTATCTTAATCTCGTTCTAAACCCAGACAACTCCAAAATAATGTGGATTCTCCCCGTCAACCTAAAATATCTCCTACCCCTGTATCTTAGGTTTAATCATTGATCTCACTATCTCACTATGGAAATGATTAATTATCAATAATCCCCATAGTCCACCATCACACTTTGTTAGGATTCCATTTCGATGATCACATTTTCCTTAAACCCTTCGTCCGCGACAAGGTCCGCTCGTCTAACTTAATTCTCTGGGACATCCGCAGTATTCGCGCCCTTATCGACTTTTGTTCTTGTATGTCTCTTCTTTCATCCCTTCTCTTCCCTATAATCGATAACTACCTCAGCCTTTTCACCAATTCTCCAAAATCCATCATCCTACCCCAACAAAGCATCATCAACTCCGCCGTTTAAGTGCTTATACGTATTCCACACGTCTACCGCACATCCACATATCTTGTCCTACTCTCCTGACCCACCATCCGCATACAACCCCGCTTTCTTCTCTTCACTTTTTGTCTCATCGCTGTCGGCTAGCCATCTTTCATCAACCTCATTTTCTTAGACGACACTCTCCACACCTCTCTATCGCTACGTTCCCGTCATTCTCTCTTACTCCACGTTCCCAACTACTCTAACAACTACGGTATCCGATCTTTCCTCGTCGCCGCCCCACTCGCCTGGAATCAACTTTTACTTAACGTCCGCCGCGTTCCCTCCTTTATTGTATTTAAATACCGCCTCCGTACCCACCTCCTCAAAACATGATTTAGATTTTTTTGTTGTTGTCATGTAAGCGTGCGCCGGTACGCATTTGCCACGTAAAAATATTTTTTTACTGTTATTTCAACATACAATATAAGTGGTCGAATTACTTTGAAATAAGTTTACGTTAAAAGTTCATTTACTCCATTACTACATTTAACGCATTTTTCTGCTTTTCGAGTCTATCACCGCCCTCTCATACGTGATATCCGCTTGCTCACTCCGTCTCTCCGTGATTCCTATCATCCTACTGACCGGTCTTATCTTAACCTACTACGTACCAAATGCAACTCCTGGCAGCACAAAATTATCACTTTATTCAACTCTAAGTCTCTTTGACATACTTTTAACTCAATAATTTCTCGCTCCTCTTCATCTTGCAACACCAATTCCCATTATTATTTGTCATTTCTCCAGACCTAAGTATCCACGTTGCTCTCTCCCACCCTCGTCTCCATCCCATCCCACTCTTCCCCATCTCTCATCATTCTCCCGGAGCTTTTTCATTTTCTCACTGTCTCACCTAACGAAGTCTTATCTGTTCTCATGTCCTTGCTTAACAAAACATCACCTGCCGATCCCATGCCTACCCAATACTTAAATCCATATGTTTATCGATATCCCCTGTTATCACCACCATGTTTAAATCGCCCATCTGCAGTCGTATCGTCCCTTCACACTGGAAATCCGATATCGCTCGCATATTCTAACTCATCATCCTCCCCTTCCATCTCTATTTTCTGCGGGGTCCCATAAGATTCAGTCCTAAATCACCCGCTTTTCTCTCTTCTGCTTGTCGATATCTCTCCGTTTATCAAACCTTACTCCATTAACGTCATACAATACGCCGATGGCACCCTCATCTATAATCATTCATCAACCTATTGCATACACGATATCGGCCTTTCTGCCTCCAACTGTCTTTATTCTATCTACAAACGTCTCTTCTATATTCATCTCGTTCTAAACACGAACAAGTATCAAATAATGTGGGGTTTTCTCCGTCAACCTAACAAATGTCCTCCCCCTGTATATTTTCCTTCATCAATCATCCATATAGTTCACAATCACACTTTATTAGACTTCCATTTCGATGATCACCGTTCCCTTATACTCTTCGTTCGTGGCAAGGTCCACTCGTCCAACTTAATTATCGGTGACATACGCCGTATCCGTTTCCTTATCGACTTCCGTTCTCGTATGTCTCTTCTTTCATCGCTTCTCTTACCTAACATTGCTTACTGCCTCAGCCTTTTTGACAATTCTCCAAAATCCATCATCCTACCCCTACAACGCATCATCAACTCTGCCGTTTGAGTGCTCATCCGTATCCATTGCTTCTACCACACATCCACATATCTTGCCCAATTATCTTTGCCAACTATCCACATCCGCATCCAACTCCACCTTCTTCTTGTAACTTTTAGTCTCATCGCTGTCGGCTCCCCATTTTTCATCAACCTCCCTTTCTTAGACGACACTAGCATCATCTCTCTATCGCTGCGTTCCCATCATTTCTTCTTACTCAATGTTCCTTATTACTCCAACAACTAGACATACGATCCTTCCTCGTCACCGCCATCTCGCCTGAAGTCAGTTCCCTTCCGACGTCCGTCGCGCTCCATCCTTTATCACATTCAAATACCGCCTACGTTCTCACCTGCTCGACACATGATTTAGATTTTTGTTTTTTTGTCGTCATGTTAGCTTGTGCCGGCACGCATTCGCCACGTAAAAATAAATCCTTTTTTATTATTTATCCAAACGTATATTGACATTTTAAATCTTATGATCATTACACTGTTTAAGTTAAGTGATATTCTTTTTACGGTTTGATTTTACAATTTCGCCTACAGCAATGGATTTTCCTCGTAAAACGTCCCTTGTTTACCAATTTAATAATCTCTTAGGAAGTTATATGAAATGATTAAACTAAATGAATCTTAGCTCTAATATATGATATTGAATTCTAGTTGCCTATTTAGTATGATGAAACGATTTAATTCTTGGAAACGACATCGCATTCCATTAGACTCTTTCAAATCCTCAGTGTATATATCCATATTATAACGTTTTGTTTGTAGATTCCATAGAACTTATTATGAAACCAAAAAGACCGTGTGATCCCTGTTGGGAACCAAATGCTTTTCAAGCCACATCGACTATTTACCTAAAATAATATTTAATTATCATTGATAAGTTAAGTATATGAAATGTTTTAAATAATCATTACCAAATTTCCATTGGGCACTTGTCTAAGTACACACTGAGCTTTAATTGTGAGTGATGTTTCTTAGGGTATATTTTAAAATTTGAAAGTTGAGATTTCTTGCAACTAAATATAAATATTTTTCATTTTTCGTTTTAAGCATAATTTTAATGTTGAAGTTAAATTTTTTGTTGAAAGTTAACATCAATAAGCAAAAAGTTAATTTCATTTCGGAATAAAATTTAATGTTGATAGATTTTTATTTTAATATTTTATTCTTAAAAATTTTAATCTAAATTTTAATTTATTTTAGATTATAATACTTAGTATATATAATTAAGAAATATAATTAATAGTGATTAATTATTTAATTATTTTATTACTGATTATTATTTAATAATTAATTATTAATGAAGGATATAATTAATGTAAAATATATCAAATATTTAATTTATTTTTAACAAGTATGATTGAATTGTAGCTTTATCTTTATAAAAAATATTTATTATTATGTGGCAAATGCGTGCCGGCGCACGCTTACACGACCATAACAACAAAAATCTAAATCATGGTTCGAGGAGGTGTGAACGGAGGAGGTGTTTGAATGTGATAAAGGAGGGAGCGCGGCGGACGTTGTGTGGGAGCTGAATTCGGGCGAGTGGGCGGAGATGAGGAAGGATCGGAGACCGTAGTTGTTGGAGTAATTGGGAACGTAGAGTAAGAGGGAATTATGGGAACGCAGTGATAGAGAGGTGGGAGAGTGTCGTCTAAGAAATGGAGGTTGATGAACGATAGGGAGCCGACAGCGATGCGACGACAAAATACGAAAAGGCAGAGTTGTATGCGGATGTGGATGGTAGGCCAGGAGAGTTGAGCAAGATATGTGGATTTGTGGTTAAAGCGACGGAAACGTAGGAGCACTCGAAAGGCAGAGTTGATTACGCGTTGTAGGGGTAGGATGATGGAATTTGGAGAATTTGCGAAAAGGCTGAGGCAGTAATCGATTTTAGGGATAAGAAGCGATGAAAGAAGAGACATATAGGAATGGAAGTCGATAAGGAAAGGGATACAGCGTAAGTCACCGATAATTAAGTTAGACGAGCGGACCTTGTCACGGACGAAGGGTTTAATTGAAAGGTAATCATCGAAATGGAATCCTAAGAAAGTGATATTGTGGACTATATGGATTATTAATGTGGGGTAAGATAAAGGGGGAGAAGATATGTTTGGTTGACAGGGGAGAATCCACATTATTTTATACTTGTCTGGGTTTAGAACGAGATGAAGATAGAAGAGACGTTTGTAGATAGAATAAAGACAGTTGGAGGCAGAAAGGCCGATATCGTGTATGCGATAGGTTGATGCACGATCATAGATGAGGGTGCCATCGGCGTATTGTATGACGTTAATGGAGTAAGGTTTGATAAACGGAGAGATATCGACAAGCAGAAGAGAGAAAAGCGGGTGATTTAGGACTGAACCTTATTGGACCCCGCAGAAAATAGGGATGGGAGGAGAGGATGATGAATTTGAACAGACTCGAAAAGAACGGTCGGATATATATATATATATATATATATATATATATATATATATATATATATATATATATATATAGTCGGAAATGCATTTTCACAATGTCACAGAGGCAGCCGAAACGGCGTGTGATAGTTCATCTTACTGACGATGGCTGCCGGCTATCACATGACCGTCTAGGAGTGACGAGAGTTTGCAGACTGAAGAATATGCTCGATTCGAACACTTACTTAAATATACGGAAAGAATTGCTATTCGCAATCTCGAGCAATACCGATTCAAACGAAACTCTTATGATTATATAGAAAGAATTGATCCACTCAATCTCGGTTTCTTACAGTCAAGCATCCGAAAGTTTGATCCTCTGGTTGTTTATGATGGTCTGCATTGCAAATTGTTGGATTTAAGAGCTAACGCCACCAACAATTTAAGCTAGATGTCGGAAATGCATTTTCACAATGTCACAGAGGCAGCCGAAACGGCGTGTGATAGTTCATCTTACTGACGATGGCTGCCGGCTATCACATGACCGTCTAGGAGTGACGAGAGTTTGCAGACTGAAGAATATGCTCGATTCGAACACTTACTTAAATATACGGAAAGAATTGCTATTCGCAATCTCGAGCAATACCGATTCAAACGAAACTCTTATGATTATATAGAAAGAATTGATCCACTCAATCTCGGTTTCTTACAGTCAAGCATCCGAAAGTTTGATCCTCTGGTTGTTTATGATGGTCTGCATTGCAAATTGTTGGATTTAAGAGCTAACGCCACCAACAATTTAAGCTAGATGTCGGAAATGCATTTTCACAATGTCACAGAGGCAGCCGAAACGGCGTGTGATAGTTCATCTTACTGACGATGGCTGCCGGCTATCACATGACCGTCTAGGAGTGACGAGAGTTTGCAGACTGAAGAATATGCTCGATTCGAACACTTACTTATATATATATATATATATATATATATATATATATATATATATATATATATATATATATAGTTTAGATTATTTATTCAAACCAGCTCCTGGATCCTTTGATCCATCAGCTCCGGGATCCTTCGTATAAATGCAGATGGACTGGCATCACACCTCATTAACAATCCAACACATGAAATTTCACTTGCAGTAATTGAGGGAAATATTCCCAACACTGCTAAAAGAAAGCGTAAGGAACTCTATTGGATAGCACAATTAATGACTGATAGATCGCTAAACAGTGAAGTGACAGGTGCACTGAAATTGGTGAAGAACAACATTTAAGATGCTATCATATATTTATGCTGTTATATTTATATTTTTACAATTGTAGATATTATTTTCCTGAAGAAGGCCACTAGTTGGTCGAAAGCTTGAATAAAACGATATCTTTGTGTTTCCGGTTTGACTTAAAATCCGAGTATTATATATATATATATATATATATATATATATATATATATATATATATATATATATATATATATATATATATATATATATATATATATATATATGAGGCAAACCATGCTACGGAGGAGAAATAAAAGCCGTAATCATAACGAATGCGAGAAAGGAGGATGGATTGGTCGACGATGTCCGAGGCGGATAAGAGGTCGAGGGAGATGAGAACAATATATAAAACCTTGTCACGAGAAATGAGTAGATCGTTTGAAACTTTCATGCAGACAATTTCTGTGGAGTGATTAGAGCGGAAAGCGTATTGGAAAGGAGGGTACAGATTAGATAAAGAGAGATAAACGATGATCTGTATTTATATAAGGCGTTCTAATAGCTTGGAAAAAGTAGAGAGGAGTGAAATGTGGCGATAGCTAGAAGGAAGTGAGGGGTCGAGCGACTGTTTTTTAAGGAGGGGACGAACGATGACAGATTTCCTGTGTGATAAAAGATACGACTGAGGATGCACGAGTTAAACAAGGTGGTGAGGAAAGCGTATATCGATGATCATATGTATTTAAGAGTGGGGTAGACAGTGGATCGGCATTTGAAGTTTTGTTGATCACAGACATGAGAACAGATGAGACTCCGGCGGGTTAGACATGGATAAAATGAAAGAGTTCCGGGAGGATGAGGCAAGGCGAGTAGCAGTGAGATGGGATGGAGACGTGGTTGGGAGAGAGCAACGTGGATACTTTGGTCTGGAGAAATGACGAATAATCATGAGGATTAGTGTTGCAATACGAAGAAGTGCGAGAAATGATTAAGTTAAAAGTATGCCAGAGAGACTTGGAGTTTAATGAAGTGCTGATTTTATGCTGCCAGAAGGAGTTGCATTTGGTACGTAGTGGGTGGAGATGAGATCGGCGAAGAGCAAGATAGGAATCACGGACAAAAATAGTGAGAGAGCAGATATCACATCTGTTAGAGCGGTGATAGACTAGAAAAGCATGACGTAATCGACGCTTTGAGAGTAGCCATAGAATGTCAAACCGTGGGCACGGTGTAAGCGACTATGAGGTTGATGCTTGAATGGCAAGAAAATATCAAGAGTAGATGTGAGTTGAAAGTGGAAAAGAAAGGCAAGACCGTGAGGAGAGGTTGATGTTATTATGTGAGAAGATATAGACGATTTAAGTAAGGCGGAGCGGAGAAGGTGGAGGTCAAGTTTTCTCCCATGGCAACTTAGGATGGTAGGTGTGTGAAGCGGGGATGGTTGGAAATGAGATCAAGGGTGACGAGAATGTGATCGGATAGACCAGGGTGGACAATGCCCGGTCTTCGACGGTCTTTAAAAGACATGCGGCGTTGTCCCGTACAATCGCTTCACTTATTCACTTTTTGAACCAAGACGATGACCGCTTGTTGCCAGTCGTTCAAATAATTCTATTTTCAAGCGCTTCGAGGAACTGCGCTGCCCTAGCACCTAGCACCACAGCACAAAGCGTCTAGATTGTCACTGGCAATAACTCGTAATCGCGGGTATAGATATCTGTATTTTGATCTTGTCCATGTATATGCGTACTGGCGAAGTCACTGCGTTCTATCACAGCTTGGGCTTGATAGTCTTCGTAAGGGTATTGGGACAGGTAAAGTTTAATACTAGAATAGGCCGGATTACCAAGAGTTGCACTATCTTTATGTTTTCCATCGATTCTTGAGATGCCAATAGGTTCCAACCTTGATGGTACGCCTGCTGCTGTTAGGACTATCCGAATTATCTCATTTACTTCGTTATGACGGATGTATCTGGCCCTTGTGTGACGGCAAACCAGTGGGTTCGTACTTCCGCGACTCACCTGTTCTCCGCAGATGCAAGTAAAAGCTTGTCTTGAGAGGACCCCAAGTCTTAGATTTAAAATATTAAATATAATTTATATTTTGTTGATGATTTAATTTTTATATTTTGTCTGAATCCACGATAGGTAAATCATCATTTAAATTATTTTCAGATGATTAGTAAAATGCTTGTATTGCTGATAATGAGGATTTAGTATCAGAATGCTTTTCTTGAATTGCATTATTTTTAAAATTATTATTTTACTAAATCTTCGAGCTTTATAAATCTAATTGAATAAAAATTTATATTGTCATAAATTTGGGGATTATAATTTAAGGAATAAAGCAAAAAGTGATGGATTTGCGAAGCTTCACTTTCTATTAAAAAATTCAAAAAATAACATTAAAGTGAAAAACTAATTTAGAATTTACCCTCGCTATAAGATGTTCAAGTGCATTATCAGCGTTAAGGCAATAATTCATTGATAATTTGAGCTTGGTATAATCCACATTACCGCTAACTGTTTCAAACCATCAACGTTGGATAAAATGCTAATAGTGACCTTGATATTTGGTGGTTTTGGGTATATATATTAGGTTAGTAACTAATTTGTATACGAGAATAAGATATAGCTGATTGTCTTTACAGAACCCATGCTAATGTGATTCATATTATATATTAACGGTAAAGTAGCATTTGTATTAACTGGGAGTAGGCCAAATGATTCATAACATTTCCTATAGGCGTTTTCTATTTTTAGTACATTTAGGTAAATTTTGAATTTCTTATAAATTTAAAATGTTTTCAATTGAAAAGGTTCTCTACGGCAATAGTTGTTTACCACAAATAGCAACACTTTAGTATAAGTATCCCTCCAGATCAATACATTTTTTATTTTTTATATGTCCATAATGTACTTTCAATGCTATCGAATATTGAGTTAAGGTTATAAAGAATTAAACTTAAGAAATAAATTAAAAGCTCCTTCGGAGAACAGCGTAAATACATGCAAAGTCATATGTGTATTCACTGGTTATGTTCCTATGTGTGTAATTTAAGTTTTTTTCTTTTGCGTAAATACACGCGGAGAAATTCAACTAGCAAGATGGATCTCTAGTGGGAAAGTAACGGACGACCACCAAAGGTAATAAATATCAGTTCATTGCTGCCCATTTGCATTTTCTATATCATTATATCAATATTCCAGATCAGTCAATTGAGTATACGTATTTTGTACTATAAATCTAAATATGGAAATATCAAATATATTTTTTTTAAATTTGTATATTTTATAAATTAAAATGTAATTGTAAAATTCTTTACATAAATGTACAAATATATCTTTCGTTCTTAAATTTACAACTATAAGCAAAAGTCAATTACATATCGGCATGAAATTTACCTCTGATTGATTTTTTAAAACTTTAATTTAAATTTTAATTTGTTTTACATTAAACAAATTTATTCTGTCAAAATAATTTTTATAATCCAGTATTTTTATGAACTGATTACTAGATAACATACTGTGGATTAGAATTAAGTTTAAAAGTCATTAGAAGGAATAGCTATGCTATAGACTTTCGGCCCCTGTTCTTCAATCAAGCCAGTTAAAAAATAGAGAAATTCACACAACTAGACGGATCTCTAGTGGGAAAGCGACAGAAGACAAGTAATGTAAATAAATATCAGTACAAATGTTCTCCAGTTGCCCAATATGTGTAAATTACGTTAGTATCAATTGAGGTATATATCTAGATATAAGTATAAAAATCACTTTAATCAATACAAAAGTTATTAAAAAACTTCGCGTGCCAAAAAAATGATATACAATACAATGGGTAACGAAGTTTTATGAATTCGTAGAATAAGCAACTATATTATTCGTATATCGAATTTAAATAATTTAATGGATATAAAAATTTTAAACTTGGATATTTTAATGACAAGGCCAAACAAATATTATTAAAAATAAAACCTTTAACAGATTTTTAAAATAAATTTAATCTTCTGAGTTGGACATTTTAATTTGTTTCGGATAGAGATAGTGATCTCGATTATGATATTCAGAGGAAACCTCTGATACGTCAAAGGAAATACATTTGTTACGGTTGATGCGTTAGGTCGACGAATAAGGACTGAGACATTAAGTGCAGAGTGGAAATAAATTATTAGAATGTGTCCCCACCAATGTGGTAGCTCAACGGACATATGCCAAAACTTGAAAGCACAAGTTCCTCCCAATGACCACTTATCTACATTCTGACAATGTTGTATTACTATATATATTAATCAATTATTATTTTTTATATGATATAATATATGCGGAATTAGGATTTTTATGATATAATATATGCGAAAAATACAGTTTTCAATCCACTGCCTTGATTATTATCGAGTGTTTCATCTCTTTAGTCAACAAAAATTAAGATAATTTGACCACAAAATTAAAATTATTTATACCTTGGCGTAGTATTTGTCTTTTCACCTTTATTTACAATCTCATGACAATTGGATACACCTATTTACAATAAAATAGTAGTTATTCTGTAAATTTGTACACTTTGTAAATTACAGAAATAAAATAAATAAAATTTATCTATTTTTAATAAAATATATAAATCAACAAAAAATTATAAAAAATTAATTTAAACTCTTGAGCGAATATTTTATGGATAATAAACAATATGCTTTGTATTAGAATAAAGTAAAGTAAATAATAAAATTTCATCAGAAAAAAATCGTCATTAGAATGTATTTGGACACGCTGCTATGCTAATCGAAGAATAGAGGCCGAAACATTACCGGGAGGAACAATGTTTCGGCCATTGTTCTAATGGGCCGATAATTTAGCAATTCTTCCTGATGACCTCTAATCCTTATTCTGATACATCGTCTGTTATTTTTTAGTCAATTCATAAAATGACTTTTATTTTAAATTTTAATTTTTTATTTTAACTTGAAATGAGTTATAAATAATATACTTTGTATTAGAATAAGTTCGAATAAGATACAATAAATAAATTGCAATACAATAAATAATTGGCTCCGCTGATATGTTGGGTAGAGGTGTTAGGGGCCGAAACCTGATAGCATAGCAGTTCCTCCTGATGACCTCTAATCCTTATTCTAATACAACGTCTGTTATTTATTAGTCAATTCATAAAAATGACGTTTATTTTAAATTTAAATTTTTTATTTTAACTTGATTTAAATTATAGAAAATCTAAAAACAATTATTAATTTTATTATTTAATTATTAAATTTTGATTTAGCATTATTATGTTTTGTTTATTTTATAATTATATTAAATACGTAGACTCAGTTAGCTGATTTAATTTGTTCTACTGACATGTTATTATTGACCTGTGGACTTTGTTTTCCCGGTAATATGACCTCTGCCAGAAATACTGAAACTATGTATTATTGGTTACGACTTTACTATTATTTTTTCTTATTTTCAAACAAGCATGAATTATTAATTCTTAAAAAAGGGAGATTTTTACTTGATTTAAATAATAGAAAATCTAAAAACAATTATTAATTTTATTATTTAATTATTAAATTTTGATTTAGCATTATTATGTTTTGTTTATTTTATAATTATATTAAATACTTAGACTCAGTTAGCTGATTTGATTCAACAAAGGAAATACGTCATTAGCATGTATTTAAACTCGCTGCTATGTTCGGTTGAGGAATAGGGCCGAATCCTGATAGCATAGCAGTTTCTCCGGATCCAGCAGGCGTAAGAGTAGTCATGACCAAGTAGTTAACTCTTTAGCAAATTCTAGATATGGCATTGTGCTGAGATTTTTTTGTCGTTTTACCAGCTAATTTATGAGAGCCAAGAGTTTGTATAAAATTTAACAAAGTTATTAACTAAGTTGTTGTACAAGTTATTGTTAAATTGCTAGTTTTGTTTTTATTAAGCTTCTTTATTCAGACTTATCACTTAAGTCGCTATCGAAACAGATAAAACTGGTTTGCTACTTTTGTTTCTTCGATTTAATTGATTCCCACAAGTACTGGATTAATACCATTATATATTACTATTATAAACTTTAGGAAAATAATATCATTTTCGACTTTATGACGAATTTCTAATAATATATTTTTTAATTGATATTAAAAAAAATTACAGTCACAACAAATAAAACGCATATCCTTGCTCACCTTTTGTATACAGAATATTAATACTCACATTATAGGGTGATTTCTAATTTAGATGATCGCCTAAACAGGTGATCACTCAAAGAATCAGTTAACTGATTTATGTGATAATCATCCAAGGTTATTTAGCTATCGTTACATTTATCTTATTGAGCTTATGCAATTGGTATAATCTACTTGTTGAAAATCATATGAATATGGAATTCATAATTCACTTGTTTAGATAATCGAATTGCACAAGAGGAAATACATCATTGGCGTGTATTTGATCAACTCATAAATGTATTAATGTATTTGACCATTAATAGAACTAATCAATAATATCAATTAATTATTAATTAGAAATATATTCATAATTAACTTGGCTAGATAATTTATAGCTTAAGAGGTTAAATTTATTTTTAATAATATTTTATTTATTTATAATTCTCCATTATAAGAAATAAAAATAAAATTCACTAAACTTACTTGAAAGTTAGCGGAAAAATAATAGTATCGTATAAAGAATACATAATTAATACCAAATTAACTTCGTACAGTTAGGCATATTATAAATGAAATTATATTTATGTTCAAAAATAACTATTAGCATAAAAGTTTATTAATAAGATCAAATAACTGAATTAATGTATTTTATACTAATATAAATTGAAAATAAATATAAATAATTATGAATAATAAATGATTATTTAAGATTTTTTTAATTTGTATTTATAAAATAAAATATCTTATATTCATAGATGTAAAATATATATGAATATTTTATATCCATAAAGAATTTTTCGCTTTAAATAAATTTTTAATAACATTTTGTTGATTTGCATATTGTAAATTTAATATTTTATTAATATTTAACTGATTTTTTACTTCTCCATTATAAGAAATAGAAGAAAATAATCAAATTTGTTGAAATAGTGACGTATTTCCTCTGATGAGATTTGATTATCTCGTGTAACTTCTTCAAATACTGACATGTTGTAAATTATCCATCCACAAAATCTATACAAAAATTATTATCTATCCATAAAAATTTCCGTTTAAGAGCATATATTTTTACTAATATTTTGTTGATTTATATATTTAACTATTTTCTAGTTGAGCCTAATTTATAGTAACCTAGTTTAAAATATGTATCTATTAAACTATTTAAATGATTTTGAAGTCAATATCATTACAAATTGTTGCAATTTGTAATGATAAAAACGGAAAAACGGAAAAATTAATTGATTTATTGTTCAACCAAACTATTGTTAGGCTGTAATTTTAATCACTAATTGATTTTATTGCATGGTTGATGCGATTTCGATGTGCACCGCCTCCTTGATTAAACAACGATGTGTATCTGGCTCGTATTTAAGAACAGTTGTATTGTCGAAATCAATCGTATGTGAACTGCTTAACAATGATTAAATATTGCTGAAGAAACGTCACCTCTTTTAAGATTACCCTTGTATTGTTCAAGTCTCTTTCGTAGTCCTTGTTTGGTTTGACCGATGTAGACTTTGTTGCAATCTTAACAAGGGATACGATACTCTACTTCATTTTTGAATATATTAGTTTCATTTTGAAAAGGAAAATCAGTAAATGTCGTCTTTTGTGATAAATTATACTTCGTTGCTCATCACTCTTCAGTGAATCGATCAATCTATTATTGTACTGTTCCGAAATGTAAGTGGTAGAAAAGAAATAGTTGCGAGTGTCTTTATTTTGGCTTTATTCGACTCTATTCTTCATTTTCATCCTTTTTGCCTCGGAAAACGCTTGTTTGATAGCTTGCAGAGGATACTGTCTTTCTAATAATATAGTAGATATTTCACAATACCTAATACTCTCTTGTCCGAAGAACAAATTTTCATTGCTCTAACGTACAGTGCACGAGCCCCGTGGATATTATATATAATATGTTTGTCAGTGGACTATACGGTTGTTCTCCAAGGTATGTCAGCTTTCCTATGTACGTCACGAGCATTTGCTGTCGTAATATGTCTACGTCTAGAAAAGAAATGTTTTTCAGAATCCTCATATATATCGTTCCATTGAATCGCCGGATCTTTCATGTTCAGCAAGATATCCAAATTGCAAGATTATAGTTCTACCTTTAATACAAAAGTGTGTCGTCCACGTACTTCCAATATTGGACAAGACTAGGTAAATCACAGTAAATGTTTTTCTTCTCCCAGTCACTAATGTAGATATACCCATCGATAGAGGCTAGAGGCAACCCCATTAAACCACGGTCCATCCGCGAGGGTCGACCCTACTCGACCTTTGCGGATCCTCTTTAAACTAATATTGATGATAACGAAGGTATATATCTATTAAATATATATCTATTAAATATCTATAACACAATTAAAACTACTATTAATTTATATCGTAAAGATGACATATTCTAATTCACAAACATTTTTGCATGATATAAACATTTTTGTATAATATAAAATATAATACATTAAATAATGAAATTTTAAGAATTGACTAAATGATTTTAAATGATTTTTAAATGATTTTAAAAATCATTTAAATAATTTAATAGATGCATATTTTAAACTAAGTTACTATAATTTATTATTATATAATTTATTTTATTATTTAATTTTAAATTACGAAATTTAAATTCTAATTATAAAAGGAAAGATAAAACTCACTTGCATGGAATCAACTCCCTCTCGACGTCCGCCGCACCCCTGCTTTATCACATTCAAACACCTCCTCCGTTCACACCTTCTCGACACATTATTTACGTTTTTGTTCTGTTGTGATCATGTAAGCGTGCGCCGGTACGCATTTTCTACGAAAAAATAAATTTTTTGTTTATATTTTCCACTTTGATGTAAAGCTCTCTACGAGTTTCGGCTTCTTTGGAAGTCGATAAATAATAATTGGTTATGACTGTTCATCCTTGATATCAGTATAAATTTAAGAATATGTTCATATCTAGCTGTATAAATGTACATTTGGATATGCTCATATCCAGATGTATAATCAGAGAGTATTCTATTTATCCACTGTTCAATGTCTATTTCAACTTCCGTACAATTACACGAAGTCGTATTAAATGTCATTTATTTTATATTATTTTCGTAGAGACTGTTCGTTTCAAATTTGAACGTCGATTAATTGTCGCCGTGTTAAATCCGAATATTATTACTAGCAATACTCGTCATTTCTCCTGACCAAAGTATCCACATTGCTCTCTAACACCCCGGTCTCTATCCTATCCCACTATGCTTCGCCTAGCCTCATCCTCACGAAACTCTTTAATCTTCTTCCTGTCTAACCTACCGAAGTATCATATGGCCTCATGTCCTTGCCCAACTAAACCTCACCTGCCGATCCCCTGCCTACTCACATACTTAAATACATATGCTCTTCGATATCCTCCTTTCTCACAACCTTGTTTAACTCGTCCATCCGCAGTTGTATTTTCCATTCACACTGGAAATTCGCAATCGTTTGTCCCCTCCTTAAGAAACGATCGCTCGACGCTCCCTTCCTTCTAGCTAGCCTTATTCTTAAAAAGGCTAGCTAGCTAAATAAATCAAAACAATATAAATATATGAAATATATGTTCCGAGACATTGATGATATATGTGTATTTAATTCTAATAATTTTTATTCAATTAGTGAACACATTTATCCACAAAGCCTTATTCTTAACAAAACCAATATTAATGATAAAGAAGGTGTATATCTAGATATGAACATTAAATTAACATTAACTAAAACTACTGTTAATTTATATCGTAAAGATGACATAAATTTACAAGAAACATATTTTTGCATGAGCATTCATGCATACCATATAATATAAAATATAATACATTAAATAATGAAATTTTAAGAATTGCAACAATATGTAATGATATTGGCTTTCTTCAAAATAATTTAAATAATTTAATAGATACATATTTTAAACTAGGTTACTATAAAAGTAACATCAAGCAGAAAATAGTAAAAAATATAAATCAACACAATAAGATAAAGAATAAATTTAAACTCTTAAGTGGCAAATTTTTATGGATAAGAAAATAACATCATGTAAAGCCGTAAAACAAATAAATCAACAAAATATATTTAAAAATTAATTTAAACTGTTCAGAAAATTTTTATGGATAATAAGTAATATATTATGTATAAGTATAAGATACTATATAATCAAATTTAATCAGGGGAAATACGTCATTAGCACTTATTTGACCCCGCTGCTATCTTGGGACGAAGAATAGCAGCGTAGCAGATAGCATAGTTGTTCCTCCTAATGACCTCTAATTCTTATTTTGACACAACGTCTGTTATTTATTAGTCAATTCATAAAAATGACGTTTATTTTAAATTTCAATTCTTTATTTTAACTTGATATAAATTATATAAAATCTAAAAACTTCTTTGTTCCTGTAATAACTATATATTTGAAATGAAAGAATATTATGGGTTTAGCATTTATTATAGATAATATAGATGACATCTAATTGTTATTCTGATACATCGTCTATCATTTAAAGGTCAATTCATAAAAATTGACTTTGATTTTATATGTCAATAAAATAAATTGTATAACATCTCATATAATTATTATTGATCGTTATATAAATATAAATTGTAGAATCGAAGAATAGTGTCCGAAACCTGATAGCATAGCAGTTCCTCCTGATAACCACTAATTCTTATTTTGACACAACGTCTGTTATATATTAGTCAATTCATAAAAATAACAATGCACACAAATTAATTTAAAATTATTAACGAAGTATATATAACACTAGATAGTCAAATTTCATATATATTGTAAATTCCTATTTACAGCAGTTTCTCCTGATGATCACTAATCATTATTCTAATATATCATTGTTATTTATTAGTCAATTTATAAAAGCTGACTTTTATTTTAGATTTAATTTTTTATTTTAGCTTGATATAAATTATATAAAATCTTATAACAATTATTTATTATTTATAATGACCTTTTGCTTATTATTTAATTACTGATTTTATTTAGCATTATTTTTAATAAGTTAACGATTAAGATATATCATTGTATCTTAATTATATATAGCGTTTTTTAAATATATCATTTTTCGATATTTATCTCTTTTGACTTTTGCATTTTAATATTTGCTGTAAAAATCATTAATTATTTTATAATGATTAACTATTATTTAAAAAAATTAACGATAATAATTGATCTCCTCAAATTTTAAACAGATATATCCATATGATGTGTTATTTAGTAATAAATGGCTTATTAATAGACATTAATATATTATCTATTATTATTTAATAGATACATATAATTAAATAGAAAATAGTAAAATATATAAATCAACAAAATATTATTAAAAATAAATTTAATTTGTAAGAGAAAAATATTTATAAAGGTTGTTATACAATATAAATATTAATTATTAAATATGTATTATGGATGGATAATAAATAATATACTTTGTATTAGAATAAGATACTTGATAATCAAATTTCATCAGAGGAAACACGTCATTAGCACGTGCTTGGCCCCGCTGCCATGGTGGATCGAATAATAGTGGTCGAAACATGATTACATAGCAGTTCCTCCTAATGACCTCTAATCCTTATTCTGATACAACTTCTATTATTTATTTATTAGTCAATTCATAAAAATGACTTTTATTTTTATTCTAGCATTATATAAATATAAATTATATAAACTGAGGACTCAGTTAGCTGCTAGATTAGTTTAAATTGTGTAGTTATTGTTTGAAAAATCTCACATTTTTTTCACTCCAAAGCAATTACTGCTTAAATTATTAAATAATTAAATAATTGAATTAAATATTATTAAATATGAATTTAATAATTAAATTATTTTTATATGGGAAATGTATTTCTCTGAATTCTAATCAGTAAATCTTTTTTAAAAATTACATTATTTACAGATTACAAACAGCTTGTCATCTCGACTACATCTTTTTGTAAAGGGAAAAGTGTGACGTTCAATATCATTATCGATATAACATCGGTTGTTGTGCTGACATCAACGTATGTGACTGAGTGCTGCTTTCATCCTTGATGCATGTAGAAGTGAAAGAGTTCAACGCCATTTTAGTAGACAGTAGATTAAATAGCCAACCATCAAAACTAGCAGTCCAACATCGAAGAAGCTGTCTCCTATCATTAACCGATAGGATTTGTCCTATTTGTCCTGTTGTTTGTTGTTATTAAAATACAAGAGTGAAATTCAGTTGTCAAAAGAAAAAAGGATTTTTCAAAATCTTTCAAAATTAAAGAGAGTCGAATCCGCGTAGCGATCGACATGCCTCACGCTGCGGCTAAATGTTTACGTGAGCTGCTTAACAGAAAAGATCCACGTGTCGCGCGTCTTGGTCTAGTTGGAATCTGTGTTTCCAACAAGTGTCGATTGCGAAAGCGACACCAGAGCGACTGTAATCAGCTCCGGCAGCATCAGAAAAACCGATCGATCAATTTTCATCCACAATTTAATAATAGTGGCAATTATGTGGTAATGCAGCATGCTAGCGTTGGTTCAGCTACCGTAAAACGTCGTTTTGAGGAATCTGCTACAGTCTACACGGATGCGACTGATCCTCATTATATCATCGGTAAACAAAACGAGATGTTCATTGGCGGTATCGATACAACCATTTCACCGACAGTGACTCAACCGACAGTTCAGTTACCGATCCTTCCGAATAGTGAAGACTCGTCGACCTCGCCTATAATTTGTTCAACTGCAGCCAAAATGTTGTTTACGTTCGAAAATTGCGATAATTCACCAAAACCCGCCTCGTCGATGCCAAGTTACTTATCGAGAAATTTGTCTAAATGATGGTTTTGTTCAGCAGTTGGCCTAGTGCCTCTTTACTATCGTGACTCCTTTTTGTGTACATATGTTGAAAGAACGAAAATGCAGAGCACGAGACGGCCGTATTTTTCTCCATCTATATATAAATAGAATCAAAAGACTCGTGATTTTCTTATATTGTAAAAATATTATTGTTTATATACAGCGTGTGTAACTTGTTCATGATCACACCATCGTTATTCATTATTCATATACAATGTAGATTTAGTTGCTTCTGCAATTTTTAGTTGTTTCCTTTTTGATCATCTAAAAAAGAATTGCCTTACGTAATTAATAATTAATAAACTTAATACCTTAATAGAATTTCTCAACAGAAACTTCATCTAGCAAATCAACATGAACGCAAATTTTGTGAAAATTTATTTCGAGCAAAAAAATTAAATTTACATTTCAAAATTTGCGCTATTAACAAATACATTACGCTATATTTAATAATTGCTAGACATCATCAGTTGTTGATTTTATGCACAGTTTTACGTTTTAGTTCAATTTCCTCTAGACGAAGATCATTCAAACCGTATTCTGCTTTCATACTTTCACTTAATTAAAGCCTTCACTTAAATATAGGTTGCATTAAAATGTATTCAATTGAAATCATTTTTGATTTCAGAGTTCGATTGAAACATTTTCTTATTTTTAATGAACTCAGAAATAATTTAAATGTAATTTTTAAAAGGTAAAAATAAAGACTATATTAAAGAATATTCAATTAAAATCATTTTATTTGATTAAATCTTTTCTGATTTTTAATGAAATCATAAATGATTTCGATTAACAGCTTTTAATTCAGTAAGCATTTAAAGTAGCGGATATAAGTAAAACGATTGTGAGCTAACAGAAAATAATCTAAATCATATTCATCGGATCAGCAGCTGAATTTACGTACCAATTCACATGTAGTGAATTGGTACATAGGTTACACAACCCAGATATTTCGGACCATACATAACATCCATGCAAACATCCAAAAACGATGGTTCAGACAAACACCTCAGAATCTTCGAATCATTGCCGATATTATATATATATATATATATATATAGGGTGTATGGAATTGGATATCATGAAGGAAGGATTCTGTAGCTGGTTTTCAATGCGAAAGTCACCTCGTGTGACCTAGCAACTATTCGTTACATAAATAAGAATCCATCAAAGGATCAACAGTCCCGATTCCAATCGATCTTCATGATCTCATACGATAAAATCTATATATATAACGTCCATGTCTGCGTTAGCTAATATTCAACGTTCATAATGACGTTCATATAATAACGTTTTTAATAATGCTAGCTG